>JAVYIG010008372.1:0-90137 GCA_035222895.1 Strongylocentrotus droebachiensis
AGCATTATCATTGTTATTATGCAAGTGTGGAAGAATATCAGAGAAAGGTTTTCCACTGAAAAACCATGGCTCTTCAAATGCCTCCTCAGTATTCTAAATATGACAAGTAACATTTTAAAACTGAGGCCCGATTTGTATGCCACATGTTTGTGTAGTCCTATTATACCGGTACATCTTTCTGTGAACATTGCTTGTTACTTTACCAAGACTGGGCCAAATTTCTTATCATTTGGATGACTCCAGAACCTTGCAGTACACACCAATACTTATATGCTAGATGATCAACCTTTTCTGATCGATTCCACACCGTTTCTTTCATGATGCAATTGCCTGACCAGGGGGGCATTTCACAAAGCCTTTTTTTCAATGACAAATAACAAAAATCAGTGACACATCTACTGATAACCAAACAGAAGCAAGGATTTCAGTAGCTTATAACACAAATTGTCATTTGTCACTGATGACAAGTTTTGTGAAATGCCCCCCTGAACTCAAATTTAAGAAAGTGTGTTTATACTTAATCCAGCCTAATGAATGAATGCTGCCATTACCCTTGATACAGTATGTTCGATTGTTGATGATTAATCACCCTCTTTTAATTAAAGTCTTAATTGTATTCTCTTTAAGTAATCCACTTTAATAAGCCAATTGAGAGTTGACTGGCAGCCAATAATGCATTACATTACTACATGTTCTGCATGTAAATATAGCATCAAAAGTGAGAACAAAATCAGTATAAATGTTTTTTTTTTTTTAAATCAGGAGTATAATGTTACTTACCTGCAGTGGAAAATGTTAGTTAATTGCATGCCTTCCTTCCTTGTTTTTCTTGAATTTATAATTAGTCATTTAATTTTGATCTCGTTTAGAAATCTTTTCTGCTACAGACCACCCAGATTTACTGACAGTAGTAGGCTTAATGTAAAGTTAATGAATTTGCCAAGCTAAAAGAAATTTTGTAATAATTTTAACATACATGGCAAAACAATTTGCTGAATTTTGATTTGAAACAGATTATTCTCTCTTTTATTACATGTAACTATGTTTTCATTATTTATCTTTTTGTGTGTGTGTACAGTATTATCAATATGAATTTCCAGAGGGAGTCGATATGGTACTGGTGAGAGCCAAGTCCCCGAATAAAACATGTGCCTATCTTTCAGTACAGGATGCAAAGGTGAGTATGCTTGTTGAACCTACCCCCTTCAACTGGTAAAAGTAATATACATACATGTACATGTATACATAATGTACCACCTTGTCTTGTTTCTTTCATCCTCCCTCCATTTCTCTTTTTAATTTGTCTATTTTCCCTATTTTGATCAATCTTGAAATCCCTCTCCTTGTTTCGTTCTCTCAACATTATCTTTTTTTTCTTTGCCCCATCCCTCCTCTTTCTCTTCCTTTCTTGACCCTCTCTCATTTCTTATTTAATATTGGTCTCCAATTAATTCAATATGGGAAAAGGTCTCTTGTAAACCACTTGCCTGAACAAATTTTCTCTTTTTTGTTCAATATTGAAATCCCTTCCTCCTTGTTTCTTTCTCTCAACATTATCTGTTTTTCTCTGCCCCATCCCTCCTCTTTCTCTTCCTTTCTTGCCCCCCCCCTTCCCTCTCATTAATAATCTACTTATTGGTCTTCAATTAATTTGATGTGAAAAAAGGGATCTTGTATACCACCTGCCTGAACAAATTCATTTATTAATAAATTTAGTTATGTATGTATGTTTTTATTATTTATTTATTTATGTGGTATTATATTAACAGGGTAGCCCTGTTAGTAGTTATACTTGGGGGCCCCTCATAACGTAAACAACACAAAAGACATACATGTACAGTGTACATAATAAATACATAATGGTGAAATAAAAATCAGAATGTTTTTTCCAGGAAATTTAAACAAAATGAACAAGAAATTATATCAATTCTGGAAGTCATATCCCTCTGATTGTGGCATGTGTAGTTTGTGAGTCTTCAACAATGATTTTATCAGATGGATTTCATGTCTAATTTAATTTGCACAAAAAAAATTCAGGAGGCTGATTTATAGGTGAGGTCTATGGGACTGGCCTTTAAAAACTGATACTGTTGTTCACAGGGAAAAAACACCCCTCCCATTTATATCAATTATTAATTTATGATTAAAGGTAATACAAAGTTTGGGGAAATTTTGAAAATTGGGTGGAGAGTGATTCTTTACAATTTTGATATATTTGGATGCCCCTGTGGATGTATTATAAGCACTATAAAATTTAGCCCCTAAAACACTTTTGCTTTTGAGAAAAATGGAATATAAAAAATTTACCGGTGCTCCCAGTAAATTTTGATAAATTTCAAGTAGCGCCTATGGCCGTACAATGGTAGCTGCGACCATGAAAATCTCAGAAAATGTAGTTGTGATATATAATTTCCAAACGGGAGTAGCTAATTGGTCGATTTTAGCCAAGAAACATTGTTTTATAGCTTAATTAAAATCTTGACCTTGAGAGGGAGCTATACAACATAAAGAGTTTATTATTTACAATTTCATAACTTTAGACTCGATTTCAACCGCGACAACGATCGGTGAATATTGTAGGATTGCATATGCTTCCAATATGTTCATTTGAACCAAATTCATGACCCTATACCAAAACTTTGTATTACCTTGAACTTTTATTTCATGTACTTGTGCTTTTCATTGAAACTACAAGTCATTTTCAAAGCTATAAATGATGAATTTTTCTACAGCTTTGGCTTTTGGCAGCTTACTATAAAGAAATTATCTTATTTTACTGATTTTGATGATTTTGCTTCTTATTACATTTGGCATTAAATATCCTCCACATTCCAACTTCGCTGAGTCAATAGGCGTGTCTGCACTATCTCGAGATTGCCAAATATCCAGCTATTTGAATTATCCCGATCGCAAACTATCCAGCTTATTTGCGTCTTCATTAGACCGAAGTAGCAAATTAGCTGGATAGTTGGTCGGGATAATATCCCAAGATATCTCGGTCTAGTTTGCGGTTTTCCGTGTTTACTCGAGGTCAGTGTTTGCGAGGTCAGCGCTGAGCGGTATAGATCGCATGTGCGAACCGGAAATCGTTGTGCATGATGGGATCGGGATAATTGACTCCGTACTTCGGTCTAATGAAGACGGTCGCAAACTATCCCGCTAGTTCGGAAATAGAAGGATATTTTGCAAACTAGACCGAGATATCTTGGGATATTATCCCGACCAACTATCCAGCTAATTTGCCACTTCGGTCTAATGAAGACGCAAATAGCTGGATAGTTTCGATCAGGATAGTTCAAAATAGCTGGATATTTGGCAATCTCGAGATAGTGCAGACACGCCTTTTGTTTCTCTTGTAGGGGAGAGAAATCTTCTTCCATTTGTCAATTCTTAATCATCATAATCGCAACTTGCGCAGCTCCCGAGAAACTTTGTTGCTGCAGATCCCATCTATCAAAACAAAAATAACGCTAGGTGATCGAGCATTTGCTTGTGCAGTCCCAAACCTCTGGAATAACTTGCCATTTGAAGTCTAGAAATCACCATCTGTGAATATCTTTAAATCATAATTGAAAGCACATCTTTTCAATTAACTGTAAATTTAAGCATATCAGGAGCTCTTGTAGCGCAGTAGAATATATATTTAGTGTTGGATAGTTTCTGCGCTCTATAAATGTATTATTATTATTATTATTATTAATTCTGCCTGAGATCTGCCTCTTTTCTGCTGACAAGTGTTAACAAGAAATATGAAATATTTTTTGAGAGATTAATTGACAATTTTCTCTCAGTGTCCGATCTTAGATGATGTTTCCACCGTGCGTTACAACGAGGGAATTTTTCAGACGATGACCTTGCAGGCAGCAATTACAGTCACGGTAAGTATAGGACAATTATTTAGTTTATTTATTTATTTCTGATATTTATACAGGGTGGCACATATCACCTATTTGGTGGTCTTCCATGAGGCCCTGTTAAGAATAAAACAAATAACGGCAGCAAAAACAAAATAGATGAATAAACAAGCATATTAAAAGGTAAAATACACATTAATCGGTATCCCCATGAAATAACTGATCATTCAAGAATTATCCTTGATCATTTACAAGAAATATGTGAAAAGAATTTTCAATTTAAGTGGAAAATACATTTTAAAAAAATGAAAATGAAATAAAGAATAGATGATAACCACGTATTTAAAAGGATGAAAGAATGATTGAAAACATATATTTGTTATAATCTGATATACATTATACATGTAGCTTAACCCTAATCCCATTGGGTTATTTTGATCACTTGAGTCCATGAGTTATGTTTATAACAGATTGGCCCCCCCCCCCCCCCCCTCGGATCTTGACAAATAATGGACCAATTGACTTGAAAATTGGCACAGTCGTAAAACAAGTTGGGTAGAATAAAAATATTTAAAAAAAAAAAAATGACTTAAAAAAAAAAAAAAATGCAAATTTTTGACGAATTTTGGTAAAAAATTGGGATTATCATCTGAAATCAGGAGAAATGACATGATTTATTCAGGTTTTCTGTAAAAATACTTTCAAATTAATATAGTTCATTCATATCCATGTTTTGATAGTAATATATCACTAATTTGCATAAATTATGCAAATATGCAAATTAGTATTTCCAGATATACTTATTTCTTTTGTATTTCATTGTTTTTATTCTCATGTATTTTATTGTTTTGATTTGTTTTTGTTTTTGTTTATTTTAGAAGAATTTGTCTCTGAAGTGTTTGAAATAAACTTATAACAAAGAAATAATCAAAATTATAATTCAATGTAACAATTATAACAGATCTGGAGTTTACATGGCATTGGATGTATGAATCACATAGAAACGTGTACAAAATCTGCAGTTTTTTGTGACGGTCAAGCGATTATCGACCTCTAAAATCAGTTCTACATGTCCGACCGGGGTGAATTTTATATCTAAATATGCGGGAAACTTGAGAGAAAAAAGTCATGAAGTTTCAACGTGAAATTTTAATCGGTCTAGATGCACGGCAAAAAAAAACCCTGTCGTTTTTTTTGCCATGCATCTAGACCGATTAAAATTTCACGTTGAAACTTCCCCAATGGGATTAGGGTTAACACACTGGATACCAAAATAGTTATATACTGCACATACTTACATTCAATTGCTTTTCATTATAAATACACTTAGATCATTCCCAATATTTAATATCTACATGGTATTGTGCAATCTACTTTCAGTGTCCTTTGACTTGAAAACCAATTGTTCTCTCTTGTACATTGGCTTGTATATTAATAGAGCACTGTGATAATAATAATAATAATATTCCGCTTTTATATAGCGCCCAATACATCTATACAACGATGTGCCTAAGTGCTTTACATTTATATTAGTACCCCGGTCATCGGATTCAGGCTTACCCGCACACAATGTATGCACATTTTCCACTGCCTGGGGAGCATTCCAGCCAGTCGCCATTTTACAAATGCACATTTGCTCATCCAACCACATGAACTTTCGCATCCTACCGGGTACCCATTTAACACCTGGGTGGAGAGTGGCAACTGTAGATCAATGTCTTGCCAAAGGACATTGGTGCCGTGGTAGGACTTGAACCGCAGACCTTGTGATCCACAGTCCGGTGACATATCCACTCGTCCATGAAGTATATCAAAGCGATCAAGTTTGGGCACACATGTACATACTTTACATAAGCAATTTCATTTTCATTATCCCCTTTGTTATTCATTGTTGTCTTCATTTCTTTTCTTTTTGACAGAGGGACATGTATAAAAATGGCCTTTTCTTTGTTGTGGTGGTTGTGCATTCAAATGATTTAATGTGCAACAATACCTTCAAGACATTGTCACCTCTCGAAGGTAAGGGATCCTTACTCTCAATGCTGGGTTTAAATTGGCAACATTATATGTAGATCTCGTCATATCCTTATGGCTAATGGCACATCTTAATTATTCCAATAATTATGTTATGATTCTTCTGAAAATAGTAGATTGTAGAATTTGTAGAATTTTATTGACTCTTTGACCCCCTCTCGGGGTATGAGAGTACAAACAAACATAAAAGTATAAATAAAAATGCATGACTTATGAATACAATTCACATACATTATACATGTACATAGATAATGACATAAAGATAAAAACGATAATAGGTATATAGTGTATGAAAGTACAAACATGAACAATGAACCAACTAGTAAACACAAATTATATATAGAAATCTACATGTACATATACATGTACAATGAATGTAGATAGTGACAAACTGACAATAATAAAAGGATAACTATAATGCAGTCTATTTACAAGCTAAATAGTAAACAAAGTAGGCTGTTTCACTATCCTACCGCTACAAGTACTTGTAGGTTCAGCTCTAATTGTACTTCTCGAAATGCTTGAACTATCTTCTTTCTCTGTTTTTTGATTAAATTTCAACATAATAAGGCGGGTAAATCTCGCTAAATTCTTCAACTGAGAAGTGCTTCTAGTATTAAAAAGTTCTGCCATGTGCATAGCACTTGGGAGCTTAGACTTACAACACTTTTTTGATAAATATAAACATCTCTCTCTTTGAAAAAACGGACAAACAAAAATATAGTGAAATTCATCTCCTATATCAGTAGACAGGCAGAGTGTGCACTGCATATCACAATGTGGTGTGTTCGCATCAAACCGACCTTTGTTTACAGGTAATTTATGTGATCTACACCGAAACTTACAGAGAGTAAAAGCATCAGTTTTATTTAGGGTGAGTAAATAGCTTTCAAATATATGGTTGCCTTTAAATATCCTATAATTTGTGCAAATGCGATTTGACCATACTGCATCTCTCCATTCCTGACCAAAAATATCATTTAGTCTCAGTTTTAGCAAAGAATTAATATTTAAGCCAAATCCACTATTTTGGCCTAGCCAAATATTTGATAGACCAGCTTGATTAAATGTGTCTTCAATAAATTTTAACCATGAGGAAGTAAATTCCAAATGTTCATCTTTATGAATGGCAGAAATGAATTTTAAAAGGACATATGAATATTTGCTATCTTTACCTCTCAAAATTCTTGACCAAAAATTAACCATTCTACCCTTCACATGATTCAAAATCAAACCTCGTCCAGTTTCTCCATAAACCATACAGTCTGGAGTATATGAACCTACAGATAATATAACGTTCTGAGGAATTTCCTATGGAAAACTTCAATCTGCTTTATATCTTCATGTCCCCAGACTTCACTACCATACAATAAGATAGGCAAAATCAAATGGTCAAATAAATGACATTGAATATCAACTGACAACTGCAATTTCTTCGCTTTAGTCAACATACTCTATAACGCTTTTCTAGCCTGCACTATCTGCTTTGCCATTGCCTTTTTGAAAGTACCATTATAATTAAACTGTACTCCGAGATAAGCAAAATCATATACCACATCTATTTTTGCATGACCATACGTAAAATTTGGTAACTTCCTAACTTTCCCTCTGGAAAAAATCATTATTTTAGTTTTACTCGCATTGACTGTTAGGTGCCATGTATTACAATATCCTTGTACTGCATTCAGCGCTACTTGTAATTCGTCGGGGCTTTCTGCCAAAATGATCGTGTCATCAGCGTACAATAAACAAGACAACTTTGAAAAAAGCTCTAATTCGTCACCCTGTAAGGTATTTTGTATTTCTTCATTTAACATTTTCAGGCCAGGATAAATTTTGGCAATATGCTCTTGAAAGTCATTTAAATAAACAGCAAACAGCAATGGCGAAAGGTTTTCACCTTGCCTAACTCCTACGTTACACGAGAAAAATTCAGACATTGCGCCGTTGACAGAAATACAGGACTTCGCACATTTGTACAAGCTTTTAACAACATTTAGGACTTTGCCATTTACACCTATTTTTAACAATTTAAACCACAAAAACTTTCTATCAATTAAATCAAACGCTTTTTTATAATCTATAAAAGCACAATATAAGCGTTTCCTTTTCTGTAGGTAAAAATCGATAATAGTCTTCAAAACAAACACATGATCAATGGTTGAATATGTTGAACGAAACCCAGCTTGTTCCTCACCTAACATACGATTACTATCAAGAAAGCTTGAAATTCTTTTATTCAAGACTGAGGTAAACAGTTTACCAAGGCAACTTAACAAGGTAATTCCACGATAATTATCTGGATTTGTGTTTTCACCTTTATTCTTAAAAATTGGGATAATCACTCCTATACACCATTCAGAGGGAACGATTCCACTATCTAAAACAATATTGAACAAATCAACAATAACCCTACGCATTTCTAAGGGGCAACTTTTCAAAAATTCATTTCTGATCAAATCTTTACCGCAAGCTTTGGCATTTTTCAATTTATTAACCATTAATTCAACCTCTTCTAATGTGATAGGTTCATTCAAACCATCATTTTGTATCGTCACATTATCAGCATCCAAAGGCATCCTTTCCTCTAAATTATCCTCTGATTTACATACATTTCCTAGAGATTTAAAATGCTGTACAAGATCACCCAAAGAAACATTAACTGCACTTTTAGTTCGACGACCATTACTGTTTAATAAATCCAAAAAGGCTCTAGGGTTTCCTTGATTTTTCAAGGACCGTAAAGAGGCACTAAAGTCTTTACCATACTTCCTCCTTTTGTACCTTAGCAATTTTTGTCTCGCCTGCGTAGCAAAAAGCGAGACATACATGTAGGCGCCGCTTTTCCGGTGACGGCGGCGGCGACGGCGACGGCGACGGCGACGGCGTCAACATCAAAAACTTAACCTAAGGTTAAGTTTTTGAATTTTTGATATAATTTTTAAAGTATAAGTTCTTAGTAAATGAAACTTTGACTATAGGGTAATCAAGTATCCCCAATCATGTGAGTAGAATTTCAGATCACAAAGTCAAGGTCAAAGGTCATTTCAGGTCAACAGACTTGGACTATGTTGTAGCATCATCATCGAAAACTTAACCTAAGGTTAAGTTTTTGAATTTTTGATATAATTTTGAAAGTATAAGTTCTTAGTCAATGAAACTTGGACTATAGGGTTATCAAGTCTCCCCAATCATGTGAGTAGAATTTCAGGTCACTAAGTTAAGGTCAAAGGTCATTTAAGGTCAACAAACTTAGACTTTGTTGTGGCATCAACATCAAGATTTTCAAAATGCTCCTTCTTCGTTATTTTTCAACCGATTTTGATTCTGATTGTTTCATATGATAGGGCTAGGAGGGGGATTTAAAATTTCTACACAGAATCGTGAAATTCATTATCTATGCTAATTTATGCAAATTTATTCGAAATCACAAAAAAGGCTTCTTCTCCTTCATTTCTCGACCGATTTTGATTTGGTTTGCTTTATATCGTAGAGCTAACCTTTGGTACACTAAACTTTTACACAGAATTTTGAAATTGTTCTCCATTAATTAATTATGGTAATTTATGCAAATTTATTCCAAAAATAACAAAAATTGCTTCTTTTCCCTCATTTCTTGACCGATTTTGATTTGGTTTGCCTTATCTGGTAGAGCTAAATTTGGAACACTAAACTTCTACACAGAATTGTGAGATTTTGCTCCATTGATTATTTATGGTACTTTATGCAAATGAAATGAAATTATGTCCCTTCCAGGGCATCAAATTTTTATTTTTTGACCAGTTCAAAAGTGTACGACATAAAATTTACGATATTTGTTGTTGCGAGATGCGGATGAGCGCTACGTCATTGACGTTCTGGTTTATCATATTGAATTGCGTTATGCAGGCGAGACCGCCGAGAGCGTTTCCCTTGTTTATATTTCTTACTTGCCAAAAGAAAGTCACTTTGTAAAACATCAATATCTGTTACTTGAACATCTAATCTTCTACCTAGCTGAATTTTCCTGCTTAGCCTATTCCTTAAATTAAGATACTCTTTACAGGCAGCTTCACAATCGGCATCAAACCATAATTGTGATGGCGAATTCACATTATGTTGTTCTTTATGACTCCTTGCCGATAGATACATATTAGGTTTTTGTTGATTTGAGAGATACAAGAATTGAACGGTTTTATATTCTTTTTTTGTATTTTCTTCATGCTTTGTGTTTCCAATCTCTCATAGTGCATTCGCATTTCTATCAGATTATGAATGAGAAACTCGGTGGGCTTATAATGGTCTAAGGTTTGCCGAAAATCTCATATATTTGAACTAGCAGAAAGGAAAAAGAAGAAAAATCAGTTGGATATAATGTGTTTTCTTTATTAATGCACATAGCAAAAGAAGTACATGAATTTACCTAATAATGAACATGAGCTGTATTCTGCATTATCAATTCTTTTACAGTCTTACGTGTAGTTATGCATGATGTATTTACAATTTTTGATTGTATTCTTTCAGCTCAATATACAGGCTCATCCCTACAGACAAAGATTGTTACACTTACAGTGGAACGTACACTAGACAGTAAGTACTGCATGTAATGCTTGTTGTGATAATTGAAAACAGGCTTGATATAAAGATATTATCAAAGGCCGACTGTACTACTTGGAGCTACTTGCTCCCTCTGTATAGAAAACAATGCCTAATCGGTGACCATTGGCCCCCCATGATTCTCTTTTTCTTATGTTAATTGAGAGCTGAGTTGATGAGATAGCCACCTGTCAGTGACCTTCCTGTGTGGTCTAATCCCTCCTAGCCAAACTAGTACAGACAGCCTTTAAAGCCACATAGTCTTCAGTGTCCATGTGTATCATTGCATCATAATTCGCTGACACCAGATTGGGTGGAATTGCCATTTAATGTGTGCATAGGTCTCTCGAGCAGCGAAAACCTGTTGTCCCACCAGTGATTATTCCAGCTTGCCTTCATATCTCAAGGGTGAGGGAAATTTTATTATGATAAAAATTCCCTTTGGCGCTACGTCCGGGGCACAGTGCTGCATTATATTTTGTACACTACTGAATGCAATTTGGGAAGATTACGAATCTGTCAAGCCTTCACTTGGCTATCATTTTTTGACCAGGTTTCGTAAAAAAAGTAGCTTTTCCAGACGACTAGTACAGTATCTCATTCTTATCTTGCCTTGTAGCTCATGAATATTGGAAACCAATCGTGACCACCTTTGGGGTGCTCCTAGCCATCTATCTACTGTCTGGGTTTATTATTGCCGGAAACATTGTGAGGTAAGTCCATCATTTCTTTGGTCTAAACCCACAGATTTAAAGCGGAACTGCACGACTTGTAGCTACTTGTGCCCTCTATATACCAGTAGCAAACATTGCCTAAGTGGTACCCATTGGTCCCCCATACTCCCCTTTTCCTTATGTTATTTGAGATAATATTATGTATAATTGAGAGCTGATTTGATAAGATAACCACCTGTCAGTGACCACGCAGGGAGGTCTAATCCCTCCTTGCCAAACTAGTGCAGACAGGCTTTTCAGGCGTCTTAGGGTGCATTTATCGTGTCTTGCCACTAGATATGTACATATCGAACTCCACTATACGAACGTGATTTGCTGGATGTCGCGTTTATCGTCTCTCACGATTCAAAATAAAGACCTTGCCTTTGCGCAGCTGCTTTGCGCCATTTGACCCGGGGAGCAGACAGTTTCTCGGAGATCAACTACACACACATGCTTGTACAACAACATGACATAACACATGGCGCGCTAGCCTCTGAACAGGAAGTTAGCCTGGGAAGGTCCGATTTGTATGTGGGGTTCAAAACAGCTTTGCGTTTATCATCTCTCAGAAACATGATTCTGGCTGTATGTCACATTCAAAATGCACCTTTTTCGGCGTTACAAATGCCCATATCTAAAGACGTTTGAAAAAGGCTTTGCGTTTATCACCTTAACAAATTTGCCTGAAAGACGTTTGAAAACGCTGATTCTAGGCAAAAAATTGGTCAACTAACGCACCCTTAGAAAACTGATATTTAAGCGTTGAAGATGTCTCGCCATTATGGACAAAAAAAAATTCTTTTGTTTTTTGGGTTGATTTGTTTGTTTTATCTGACTGCTATTTAAGAAAGCATGCATGCACTAGTAGGTACGCAACCAGGGGGGTGTTTCACTAAAGCCCTAAAATCGATCTAAAATCGATTTGATCGATTTTAAGGGCCTAAAATTGATTTCGATTTTAGCAGCAGTTTCACTAAATAAATAAAATCGATTTTGGCATTAAAATCGATTTTAACTTAGAGTGTGATCCATATCAATTTTAAATCAATTTTATCCTTATTTATTGCATTATTGATATGTTCAGCATTCATTGGTTTCAAAGGCGCAAGTGTCGGCTAGCTTCAATTTGAACATGCATCTGAAAATGAAGAATTATGTGATTGGGGGAACAAATCTTTGTTCATAACCAATTTTTTTTAAAAATCATCATAGTAAGGCATTATCAATACCAAATGTGGCACTCTGGAGGGGGGGGGGGGGGAGAGCACAATGGCCCATTTTTTCTTCAAAAATACATGGGCGGCCCATTTTCCCCTTAACCCTATCTAGCCTGGGGGGGGGGCCTTATCCAGCCGGCGGCACGGGAGGGGGCCCAATTCGTGAGACAATATTTATCAGCGAAACAGCCGGCCGATAATTCGCTCAGTGGGGGGGGGGGGGGGGGGGGGGGTAGTGAACAATAAAAAAAAATTATTGGGGGGGGGCCTCGAAAATTTGAAAAATCGCACCCCCCCCCCCCCCCCTTGAGCGCCAGGGGAGGGGGCCATCTAAAAAAAAAGGTACAGTTAACGTGTTCTTACACGTTTTTTCTACAGGGGAGAGGGCCTGGAACCCCCAGGCTAGGCTGTGCAGTTTCAAAATAACCCATGCTAGATAGGGTTTAAGTGCCCCTCTTACATCTGATTAACATCCCTTTTTGTTTATTACAAGTGCACTTTTCCTTCATGTAGTTTGTCCCGTTTCACAATGTTTTAAAGTTCCTTTTGTTATTTCTAATAACTTTTTATGTTTTCTTCTTAGAAGTGACCCTTTTCCATTTTGTTATGTGCCCCTTTTCTTAATTTTTTTTACCATATGCGCTTACAATTATGTGTCCTTATTTCGTTCATATTCTCTCTCTCTCTCTCTCATTAATATAAAACGACACTCCCATCACAACGCTTTGCTTGCCGTAATTTTGTTTCTTCATGAACACCCCCCCCCCCCCCTTCCCCCACAAAAAAATAAATAAAGAACAAAAATGAATAAATAAACACCAACTTATAACAATAACTCACCAGCATACAAACACACCATTTCTTGAATCACATCATTGCCCTTTATCATCATGTAATTATTATCACCATGCGCTAGCGTACAATCTCATCTATTCACCCCCCCCCCCTTTTATCTCCTTAAAAGACAAAAAATACATACAAAATAAAATTAACACAGATTTTAAAGTATAATCAATATGTTTATGGTTTAATGAATGAAATCTACATTTTGTAAATGATGGGCATAGCAAACACATTCAAGGGATACAATTGCAATATTTTAAATGACACAAATAAAAGTGCCCCTATGAAAGTATCAGCCAGTTGTTAAAACTACTGCAGCTGATATCTGCCACTCTCTTTTCGAGTTAACTTTATGGAGATTAAAAGAGTAATACTTGTCACAAATATTTCTGTTACTCATACGATTGTTAATCTAAGGATGATATACATGGTCATGTAAGGTCACGCAGGCGGTGATAATGTGGTTTCTTGATGCAATAGTTTGTCTATATGAAATTAATCATCAATTCTTTTCTATCAGCTTTGACAAAACATTCTAAGGACAACATAAGTCAGAGTTAATATATTTCCTGCAGGAAAAATCTGTTTTCACTCAATCACAATGTTCTGTTGTTTATTTTGTATTTGTTGTTGTGCAATTGCTACGATAGCACTTTAAGCACCAACAGGTAATTATCGATACATAGTCATGCAAGAAGTGCCTCTAGGAAGAGTTCCAAATAGGTCATCAAACTGCTGCTCAGATGAATTGCTAATCAAGAAATTCCAATTTGATATTTTAAGATTTATTGCCATGAACAAAATTATCTATGTAATGTGAGTTTGGTAACAATAACCTCCATGACAGAATAATAGCTTTTTATTTCTTCTCTTTTCTTCTGCAAGATTCTAAAATTCTGTTTAAAATATAGGAAATCTTGGAAGTATCATTAAAACGTTTACTTCCTTTAAAATATTTTATGTTAACATTTTATCAAACCCAAAACCTCAAACTCGATGGTAAAATGTTAGTACCTTGACTGGAGCATTTTTAATAGCTTATAGGAATTAATTTGTAAATCTTATTTTACAAGTAGTGTTGGTTGTAAAAAGTGACCAGTCCATGATACCAAGATCGGTATCTCATTGTGGTTCCTCATGCTTAAAGCTGGAAAAGGGAGCTTCTATCTGTAGGCTGGCTGATGTTTCATAAGAGGCATAACGTTGCAGGTAATTCAGGCTCTGCAGTCTAGAATAGGAATTGAAAATTATGTAATAAATGAATCAATTACTAAATACTAGTACAACTTTTCAATCAATCTTCAACTTTTGTATTTATGATTATTTCAAATACTTTAATTGCTAAATAAATAAAGTAGGAGAATTAAAAATAGTTACAGAAGATAAATGATTAATTGTTTGCTTTCGATAAAAAAAAAAATCCTTTCATTACCATTTGTGTATGTTTTATCTAACAGAATGGGTAAGATTGGTATTAGACTTCTTACAAGGATTATGAAAAATGATAGATCAATTTTGGTAATTGATACTGCTTACCTTTTCAATTTGAAGAGATGGACAATAAATGTTCATTTGTCATGAACTAGCAGTACATGCAGATGCCATAGCTCTTTATTTTGCAACCTAGGATTTAAAACAGAGATACACATATTTGTTATGAAGAGAGCACATCTATTTTTCAGAAAAGTAATTGTCACTGTATCAAATGTGTTCAAAAGAACATAAGTACATTTTTATCAGTAATTACAACAGTAATTTACATGTATTCGGTCCAAGACATTGTTACCAACCAAATTGTAAGTTTTAGACATTTGGAAGATTGACTATGGAGTCTAATCTTGATCGCGGATACCCTGCTCTTGAACCAAACACTGTTGTACACAGATTCAATGAACATTCCCCTGTCGTGAGTACAAGGCAAAGAGGTATAAAACAAACAGAGCAGCTTTCATCATACATATATTCTCATTACAGTTTGTTCAATCACCTCTTTATTTATTAATTGCTGCCCTATTATTTGTACAATATTAATCAGGCTGGCTGATGAAGTAATTTATCTATGATTTAGACACGTCATAGTTGACTCCCCCCCCCCCCCCCCCCCACATGGATTTATCAGTTTGCGATTGTGCGTAGAAAATTTAATGAAATTCAAGATTTACACACTCAACAACAAATAAGTAAATCTATTTATACATAGGTCTAGAAGAACCACACACACAAAAACTTACCTTTGTTTTATTGTGCAAATTTTACTAGTAAGGAGATCACTCCACAAGGCCGCTTAGCACAGTAGGATCTATAGCTGTACACCTAGACATTGAGCTTGAGTACATTCTGCATATCCAAACCCTTTCCTTGAGCCCGAGGCCAAGGAAGAATGAGAAGTCCAAGACTGTAGAGACACGGCAGAAGAGAACTTTTGAGTCTTGGACTAAAGCCAAGGTCTGTTTGGTGGATACGACTTGTGGTCCACTCCATCTTTTAGTCCGACTCTGAAATTAAAAAAAAAAAAATTAATTCTAGTATAGTCTAGAGCTTGCAGTTGGACTGTGTTAGGGACCCTAATACCAGAGACGGATCAAGGGGGGGGGGGCACAGGGGGCACATGGCCCCCCAAAAAATGTTAAAGTCAGCAAAATTTTCCAAAAATGTACTGACCAACAGGGACGTGCCCCCCCCCCCCCCCCCCCCGGCCAAATAAAAAAAAAAAAAGTGTTACCTCTAGACTAAATCTACATCTAGAGTAGATCTAGACCTGGGTCTGACAGTAACACTCTAGGACCTCTAGATCTAGATCTAGAGTCTAATTTTCTTTCATAGAATTTTACCTTCAAAACAATAATCCTAGATCTATTGATTTTTAATAATTAGGCCCTAGGCCTAGCCCTAGGCCTAACAGATCTAGACCTAGAGTCTAGATCTACCATTTATAAGTAGACCCTAGGCCTAGATCTAGACCTAGCTCTAGATCTATAGACTAGACTAGTCTAGATCTAGAGTCTAGAAAATCTAGACCTAGACTAGACTAGACTAGTCTCTAGATCTAGATCTACATCAACAAAAACAAGACAATGCTAAAATAAATAGTCTAAGGGATATAGAGTAAAGTACCCGGTTTTCGGCCACTTAAGACAAAATCCTATTTATTGGACTCTTTACTTCCTATTTATTATCATTTCTTGTTCAAATCATGAAGCAAATATTATTATTATTTAAACAAAAAAAGAATCCCCAAAAAAAATCACGAATTGCCATGACAATATTCATTTCAATTTTCACTGTTTTGGAGCCGGTTATCGGCCGAGCGTTTCAGTTTACGGCCGCATGTACAAAGTCAATAGGAAGCGCTCGCGCGCGCGTGCGTTTCTGCGCTGATGTATAGCACAAGCGGGCGGAGCAGGTATCCCACGCCGGAGCTCCCGGGTGCTCGCCTGGCCGAATACAGGCACAGCGTTGATCGGAAGTTGGAATCTGAATTAGACGGACATATCGTGTGTGCGTCGCGGTGTGCGGCTGCATTGATTTAATACATGCGATGAGATACTTTTGAGTTTGCGACCAGCACAAAATCGGGCTCTATATCTGAAAAATACTTGAAATAAAGCTCATTTTATGGTACCCATATTTCTTACATACACGCGTAAGAAACTCGATTTTTCAGATTTGGGTAGCGGGACCGCCGATTACATCGCTAAAATGTGATATTTTAGGATATATTTTTCATTGCAAATGTGGTTCTTCAGTGACACTGGCATGGTATGGTATGTGTGGGATATGTGTTATGCTATTATGCGATGTATTTTAAAGTGATTTTACCATGTATCCAACCAATTGGCCGAAAACCGGAGCTGACCGATTACCGGGTACTTTACTCTAGTCTATCTAGGGCCAAGCCTAGGCTAGATCTAGGCCTAGATCTTGATTCTAAGCCCAAATTTACAACTAGTAGCATAACTAGTAAAACCACAATACTACTGCAAGAATAAACTAGACTAATGAGTTTGTACCTGTCCTAACCGAATAATAAACGTCGTTAGGTAATTACTATTGAACCTGCATGAATTTATATGAATGGGACTGAAATGGTTAAACCGGTGCAATTCGTCCACTTAGAGAGTGATATAAATTGATTTTATTTAAGATTTCGTTCAGTTACACAAAAATGAAATTGCATAATAATGAGAGGAACACTTTTCTTCTTCCAAAATAACAGATTTGTTATCAACAGAATTGATATTTTCAAAGAAAAACATTATTTTACTTACTTTTCAAGGACTCTCACTGTAGTTAAGCAAGGCCATTTTGTGATCGATTTACCCTAAATTGACTAGCCTTGATTGCAGACACTTAAAAATCTATTTTAGCTTAAAATCGATTTGATGAAACAGCTCACATGTATCGGTTTTAAGCTAAAACTGATTCGGCCTTAAAATTGATTTTTAAAATCGAAATCGATTTTAGTTGATGAAACACCCCCCAGGAGACCGATGGCTTTAATTCTTCCCGGAGGGGCTTGGTAATGAGAATTAATGCCTTACCAAAGGACACTAATGTATGTGATAATTATAGGGAACACAAACAAAAATTATAGCAACAATCAGATAATGAGTTCCCGACCATTCAAATTGTCCCCCAAATCAGTTACATTGTAATCTGCATTATAATTATCGCTATCAGATTTACTCATATCATTTGCCATTATTAATGCAATACACAAGCAGGTGAATTATCACACAAAAATGTTTTATATGCTTTACCATTTGTCATTCTCGAAACATTTAATCTTATTTGAAGTAATGTATATATACTTGTACAATTATTTACATGATTTCCATGTATCTTTCAAATCATTTTTTCCATTTTTGTAATGATTATTGAGCCTATGTATTCTAAAACAAATATTCATGTACCATGTGAATAAAGTTTTCTAATAATTACAAAATTCAACATTTCAATATCCTTTTTCAGACAAAGAAAGGCGGATATGATGGCAGGAACGGCTTCAGAAAGAGGTAAAAATAATGCAACAAAATCCCCTTTGTCATAATAATAATAATTATAATAATAATAATAATAACAATAATAATAATAATAATCTGGATTTATATACATGTACTTCTTAATATGAAATACCTATATATATATATATATATAAGCACTATACAGATATAACTCCTGTAATTGGATTCATGCTTGCACAGTGTGCATCATCTCCACTCCCTGGGGATTATTCTTACCATATATATCAATTACTTACACAAAGGCTTTTGTCATCTTAACAGGTCCCCATTTCTCTCCTGGGAATGGAGTGGCAAATGTAGATTAATGCCTTGCCAAGGGACATAAAGTGTTGTGTCTGGGATTGAACCCACGACCTTTGCATTTCAAGTAGAGTGCTCAAACCACTACCGTGTGTCTCAAAAAAAACGTAACACTTTTGAAATGGTTGCCAAATTGAGCATATATAATTTTATGAAAAAATGTCTATATGTATGGAAAGCTAAAGGACCAACCTTTCATATGATATGAAAAAATTAAAAAAAAAATCATGCTTCGATGGACAGTGTTCACTTAAGTTAGAGGTATGAAAATGGGCCTGCGCAGGATTTTTCCTTCCAATTTTGGATGAACAAAGCAGTTTTAAATAAGAAAGAAATAAAAGAAACATGAAAATCTTTTAAAAAAAGATTTAACTTGTTTTTTGTCATGTCTGCCCTAATGTGTGTGTGTGTGTGTGTGCACGTGTGTGTATGTGTGTGTGTGTGTGTGTGTGGGGGGGGGGGGGGTGGGCGGTGGTGTTTCGGGATTGATAAATAACACTGAAAAAGGAATGGTATTCGAGGTATTCAAAATATCCTTTTGATTCAAAATATCCTTTTGATCCATCGATCATGAATATCTCATATCGACCTTATTTTGTAAGTTACAAGTAATTTACCTGTCCAAAATTGGAAGGAAAAATCCTGCGCAGGCCCATTTTCATACCTCTAACTTAAGTGAACACTGTCCATCGAAGCATGATTTTTTTTTTAATTTTTTCATATCATATGAAAGGTTGGTCCTTTAGCTTTCCATACATATCAACATTTTTTCATAAAATTATATATGCTCAATTTGGCAACCATTTCAAAAGTGTTACGTTTTTTTTTGAGACACACGGTATAACACCACTACTATTTCATTCAATCATTATTTATTCATTATTCATTTCTTCATTATTCATTCACTATATTTAATTCATTATTTCTGTCATCATTCTTCCTCTGTATCACTTTAATTTGTAGTCAACTTCATATATTTATGATCATAATTGCCATTTCTTGGAAAAAAATTGCTGAGAAAAATGTCATAGTTTTGCCCTCAAGTTTTCATGATCAACATGTTCATGTGTACATGTAAAGAGACTTTGCATCCCGCTTTAGATCAAAATTGATATTCATTCAAAGTTACTGCATATATAGCAAAATTGAGTTGATATATTAATTTTGTTCAGCCTTGATATTTATTGAATGCTTTCAACTGACCTTGTTTTTATTTACAGCAATCTATATTTTGCATTTTAAATGAACACATTTCTCACTTTACAAATTATGTACTTCATATTTTCTTCAGTCAGTATCATGGAAATTGATGTATTGGTTTTAATTGCATCGTGTGCACTTAAAAGAATTGTTTTCTTCATCATATAATGTCTGTTGGAAAGATCTGAAGGTTATATTGAAAATTGATATCCAATCTGTAGAGATGGTTAATTCTATAAAGTAAAATAGTATAATGACTTCCCTGGATCATGTTTGTACTTGTCTGCCATCTTGTGAGTCATTACATGTAGATTCAATCAGATGAAATTATCACGTTTGTATAGCAATAATAAAATGAAGAAAAAGTCTGAAATACAATTAATTCAATACTCTGAATTTCTTCTTCTATATATTACGATACTCATATATTTCCAGGTTTTGGAAGGCATTCTTTTGGTATCAGCTGGATGAAATTTAAAGCAAAGAATTATCTCTATCTATCATCAAAAATGTTGTAATGTAGTTACTCTTTTTTTTCACTGAATGTTCTATGTACATGTAGTCCATCTTGTTAAATATGTGATTCAGGGCCCCATTTCACACAACTTGTCATCAGTGACAAATGACAGTTTTTGTTGTAAGCTAGTGAAATCCTTGCTTCTGATTGGTTATCAGCAGATTTGTCACTGCTCTTTGTCATTTGTCATTGAAATAAGGCTTTGTGAAACGGGTCCCAGTTGCATGTTTAGTAAATGTAGAAATGTTACACTGTACATGATCATGTGTAGACTATATTCTCATTGGTTATGCTCCACCCATTTCAATGATTGACATACACTATACATGTATTATGATCATGTGTAGACTGTATTCTCATTGGTTATGCTCCACCCATTTCAATGATTGACATACACTATACATGTATTATGATCATGTGTAGACTGTATTCTCATTGGTTATGCTCCACCCATTTCAATGATTGACATACACTATACATGTATTATGATCATGTGTAGACTGTATTCTCATTGGTTATGCTCCACCCATTTCAATGATTGACATACACTATACATGTATTATGATCATGTGTAGACTGTATTCTCATTGGTTATGCTCCACCCATTTCAATGATTGACATACACTATACATGTATTATGATCATGTGTAGACTGTATTCTCATTGGTTATGCTCCACCCATTTCAATGATTGACATACACTATACATGTATTATGATCACATGTGTAGACTATATTCTCATTGGTTATGCTCCACCTATTTCAATGATTGACACACACTATACATGTATGATCATGTGTAGACTATATTCTCATTGGTTATGCTCCACCCATTTCAATGATTGACATATCTTTCTCACGTTGTTGCCTGGATACCATCAATGTCTGCATTCCTTTGTGACATGAACCATTACATCAGTTGTTCTTCTTGGTACAGTATACGATTTCATGTTGTTATTCCATTTGCATGTTGTGTAGCCAGCTTTGGATGCATTTGGCTGTGAAGATAGATAGAATTGTTGCACTGAAGCCTGTATGCTAGAATACTTTTAATACCTACATGTATAGCACCATCTATTGTACATGCTGTGTAGCCAGCTTTGGCTGTGAAGAGAGGTAGAAAATAGTTGCACTGAAACCTGTATAGTGGAATACTCTAAATATAGTGCTGTAGTCAAACGTTAAACCATTTTAAAGTTTTCAAATGGACGGTTTTGTTTTCCCGTTTTTTTTTTTTTTTTTTTTTTTTTTTAAATTTCGATTTATGCCCCTCGAACTGGCACTATGCCTGGCAATGTCTCCCAGCTCAGTAATTGGTGTGTTGACTCACCACTCAGAAACTAGAACAACACTCCAATTTGTCTGTCATCTTGGTTTGAAAGTAATCTTTGTAATAGATCTCAATATGTAGTTTATAATAATAATTCATCCAATTTTTACACATGGCGTACCACAAGTTTCTATCCTAGGTCCTCTACTGTTTTTAATTTACATTAATGATCTTACACATTCTTCTAAAAACGACATTGTTACTATTATTTGTGACAAGTTCACAAGCACAAATTGGCACCTTCAACTGCACCTCGCAGTTAAATGAAAGTCCTTCCCGTTTTTTCACACGGACCTGGCTTGCCAGCAAAAAAAAATTGGAATTGGAGATATCTGTGATGTTACAGCACTATTGCACCATCTATTGTACATGTTGTGTAGCCAGCTTTGGCTGTGAAGAGAGATAGAGAATAGTTGCACTAAAGCATGTATGATGGAATACTTTAACCCCTTTTACACCATCTAGTATACAAGTATAAAACCATCCTCAACTTAGATTGTATTAGACAAGTTTCTGTATCATAGTAATAGTTGGAGTACTGGCACAATGGGAGCACTGTGGCATAGTGGAAGCACTAGTACAGTTGTAGTGCTGTGGTATAATGGGAACACTTGTTTAGTTGTAGTGCTGTGTTATAATGGGAGCACTGTGGTATAACGGGAACACTAGTTTAGTTGTAGTGCTGTGTTATAATGGGAGCACTGTGGCATAGTGGAAACACAGCGGTGTAATTGTGGGAGCATCATCGTGATATTGTGGGAGCACTGTGGTATGGGTGCATGCTGGTACATGTACACAGTTTATTGGTGAAGGTTTCTGACTATCACACAATTCTGATCCATACAATTTATACCCAATACTTGCATAACACTAACAAATTGGATTAAACGTAAACTTTTCATGACAATGCCAGGACACAGCTAACAGCATGCTATTTAGTCAAAAGAACTGCACATATAACTAGCTAGATTAGAAATACTCAATAACTTTAATAATAGAGTACAGAAGCTGTGACGTCATAAAAATCTATTTTTAGAATTTCTCAATTTGTTCTTCATTTTCCGAAAGAGCATAAAAAATAATGTCCAAATGTCGAAAACCAATTGAATATGTTAAGTATTGGCTGAGATATGACCATCTGAAAAAATATATGTCCTATGGGAACTCAGTGTTATATGCTCTGGCTCCTAGTGGTTAGGAGCCAGAGCATATAACACTGAGCTCATATGCGAAGTATATTTAATCAGATGGTCATATCTCAGACAATACTTAACATATTCAATTGGCTTTCAACATTTGGTCATTATTTTTGATGCTCTTTCGGAAAATGAAGACAAAATTGAGAAATTCTAAAATTAGATTTTTGATGACGTCACACTTCACCACTCTATAACCTTCATGTAACTTAATACGTACCCGGTAACCTACTGTGTATATTTTTCATATCGACAGTAGTCGGGTGTTTGTTTGCTGCTAATATTTGGTTTTTATGTTGCATTTAAAAATAGAGAGCCTCTTTTTAAAACTATTTTTTAATAATTTTTGTAATATTTCATTTCATTGGGAAGGAGTGGGAGTGAGCTTCCGTGTTGTTTGTAGTTTATCTTTCTATAATAAAAACACCCCTCCCTATAGTAGTATAGTAGAAGCTTGACTGAAAATGCTTTTCTTGCTAAATTATCTCAATAGCTTTTTTGTAAATGATTCTCATGGCCTCTTTCCCCCTCAATTTAGTTTGAAATTTTCTGACCTAATTTTGTTTTGTAAGTTAGTTGCTTTTAACATGAATAGCAAAATGTTCTGTCATGCTACCTAAATTTTATTGTAAGAAATATTCTTCTCTGAAATTTGAAATGTTGGATGAGGAAAAGTTTGTCTTGAAATGCTTTCTCCTCTAAATTAATTCTGTTACCTTTAGTCGGCTGCTAATTTTTAAACATTGCACTGGGACATGTTTATGTACATGATTGCAAACCTACTGTACGCGTGTGCATGCATTCTACGATCTGTTATCATTTCACAAAAAACTTTTGTCAGATATTTGTCCTCAATCTTATGATTTATGGAGCTTGAGTCATTTAGGAAATGTTTTGCTCTTTCTGAAAAGTATCCTTAATTGGTAGGCACTGCGAGTAGTAAAAAAGGATGTTTCAATGCATTAATTTTGCAGACTATTTCTTTCTTTCAGATCCGGAGTCCGGTGCGCAAGATGGGCAGAGGCCTTTCGCTCAAGCGGATTCGGCGAGCGGCAACTACGGCACCTCAGGTCAGAATCATATTGCCAACCACATGGATGATTGGGGGTGATGAGGAGGGGATGGGGGGGGGGGGACAGTCGGGAGAGAGAAAGAATTAGAGAATGGGAAGGAAAGAGATAGAGACAGATAGACAAAGAGAGAGACATATGTAGAAACTGGTAAGGGGGATACAGAGAGAGAGAGAGAGAGAGGGGGGGGGGGCAGAGAAAGACAGAGAAAGTGAGAGAGAAACAGGGTGGGGGCAGAAAAAGAGAGAGAGAGATCATTACCATATATAATTTACTCTAACATGTTTATTAACAAAAATCCCTTCTTCTGGGGGGGGGGGGGGCAGAGAAAGACAGAGAGAAACAGGGTGGGGACAGAGAAAGAGAGAGAGAGAGATCATTACCGTATATAATTTACTTTAACATGTTTATTTAAAAAAATCCCTTCTTCTGGGGGGGGGGGGGGCAGAGAAAGACAGAGAAAGTGAGAGAGAGACAGAGAGAAACAGGGTGGGGACAGAGAAAGAGAGAGAGAGAGATCATTACCGTATATAATTTACTCTAACATGTTTATTAAAAAAAATCCCTTCTTTCTTAATCAAACATGCACTAACAGAGCTAGAATCGGGGGATACCCCCTTTTATGGTAACCTCCATTTCTGCACTTTATTACATTATTGCATGCTTATAAATCACAGAAGGTAGTAGCTACATAGTTGGTGGCTGGCGGTGAGGGCAGCAGTTACACTTGGTTGGTGGTGGTTTCATCTTTGAAGAAAAAAACATTACATGACAGTATTATGTGCATGTAGTGTAAATTCCCTCAATATTTGCTCATTTTATGATGTTTAAAATACTTTTTTGCTGCAGTAGTCCAAATCAATCATCATGAATCAACTTTGTTGATGGTGGTTTCATCTTTAAGAAAAAAAAAGTGCATGTAATGTATTAAAATATACTATTTTCTGATATCATGCTGCCTTACATATTTTTGCTGCTAAATGCAGCTCCAGTGGATCAAGTCATCATTTATCACTTCCACTGCACATGTATATTTACATGATACATGTTCATTACATAATCATTACATAATCAGGGGGGTGTTTCACAAAGATCCTAAGTTTAACTTATCTCTAAGTTGGACTTAAAAATCATGGAGAGCCATTAGCATCTATGAAAATATTTTGAAAAAGTTGTTTTAAAAGGCATAAAATGTTGATTCAAATCATTCATATTTTTCGATTATCAAGGAAATTTCATGTTCTTGATGTGGAATTTATAAAAAGTCGAAAATACTTGAATTTTCGCTTTTGAATATATTTGATCTTTAGACAACAAATGGCTCTCCATAACTTTTAACTCCAACTTAGAGTTAAGTTTGACTTAAGATCTTTGTGAAACACCCCCCAGATGCATAGTGTACAGTAAACGAAGACTACTTGCATGCAAACATCACTGAATATCACCATACCAAATCAAACAACGAGAGATATTGCTCATGGACATGGCAAATTTTCTTCAAAATGCTTTTCAATTTTCTTCCTGTCGTCTCTCTTCTCATCAACTGAATTGTTTTATTCTGTTCATAATCTTCTTAACAAATATTTGGGAGAAATACTGAGGTTGTTGTTAAAGATGCATGGACTGTAACTAAAGGTATAATGGGTATTTCTCCTTGCAATTCTTAAGATGACACCAAGCACTCCGCATCTTCCTTTCTTCTCGTTCTCATTATCTTCCATATACAATACATGCTTGATCTATACCTGCTTCTTTGAATTAATGAAATTTTGTAAAAGCATGCTTGCAAATTATAATAATACTACTACATGTACACAAATGAATGCGCTTTCATCAGATTTTCAGCAATTGTGTGACTGTGCTTAGGCCCAAGTTTGTCCATCTTTTTTTGGAAACTTAACCCATTCTCCTCTGTTTATTCAGAGCATACTCAAACATGTACATCTTTAAACTTTATTAATTATTTATACATACATGTACCTCTGTTGCTTCTTATTTTCATTCTTCTGCACCTGCTCCTTCTCTCATCTACATACAGGACCAGGGCCCGGTCCAGGACTAGAACCCAATAACAGACTGGACAATGTGGTCAGGAATGGAAGTAGTCCAACCACAGGCAAGGCCTAGATTTACCCTAATTTATAAATGTGATTTTTTTGTGATAATATAACTTTCATATCACTATGGGCTGGACTCCACATTGACCTTTTGGGAAGGGGGTCAAGGTGACTTTTTTTACAGCCTGCATATATGAACCATACATGTAGGCCTAAGTAAAAATGTCTACATTTTAAGGGTCTGAATTTAGATCGTAAGTGCCAATGTGTCCTGGGGGGTATTTCACAAAGATCCTAAGTTGAACTTAACTCTAAGTTGGACTTAACAATTATGGAAAGCCGTTAGCATATTTAAAATATTTTGTAAAATTTATTTTAAAAGGCATAACATGTTGATTCAAATGAATCACATTTTCTATTATCAAGAAGATTTCATGTTCTTGATGTAGAATTTATAAAAAGTCTAAAATACTTGATTTTTCGCTTTTTAATATATTTTATTTCAAGGCTACGAATGGCTCTCCATAATTTTAAAGTCCAACTTAGAGTTAAGTTCGACTTAGTATCTTTGTGAAAGACCCCCCCCCCCCCCCCAGGACCTCTGTTGGTGTCAAGCAGCACAATCATGTAACAACCAAAGGAGCCACAAGCAGAAAGTTTATAGCATGTTGTCATTTAGGAGGATTGCCTGTTTTTTTCATTTTCAGGTGTGGCTTGTACGTCACATGCGCGTGTACACTTAGTACATATACCTGACATTGTATTGAACAAATTAGCAAGCCCACTTTATGGAAGCCTTTCATTTGTATAAATAATCCAGAAAATAGCCTGGATATTGACATGAGAACAAGCCAATTGATTCACTTTTGTAAACAAATTGTTTTAAAAAAAGGTAAGAAAATACATTTAATATCGACATATTCATATTAAAAATACCACAAAATTTTTATTTTACATTACATGTATTTGCTTCCACTCTTTTCATGCACAATGTCATTGCATTAACATATCAAATCATGAAAAAACAAACATGCATAGTCAATGAAAGTCATTCAAAACACGTCAACTAACTGCACGATTAATTTTCTCCAGTTAACATCTCTAACAACACAGGATACATGAACATTCAAAGTGAAATTTCCATATTCATAACACTGCCACACTGTACAGGTATCTTTACAGTCTGTTCATTAATATAATAACATTTTTCCTAACATGATATATATGGTAGTAGTACATAACATATACAGTGTGAGTCAAAAAAAAGTTTAGAAGTAGATTTTTGCACTCTCGCAAACAATGCCTCCTGTTCATCCAAGCGTGAACACATACCACACAAAAATGATACCAAATGATTTGGGAGAAAACACTCTTTCATAAGATGTATAATAATTTACTGTTCATAGATGATTTTTTTAATAATTTGCAATTTTCTAGGTGTAAACTTTTTATTTGCCTCACACTGTCACACATTATAGTAGTACATAACATAGAAGTCAATTTGAAGATGGATTGTTCGCGTCATTTCATGCTCTAAATACAGGCACACTTGCATCGACAACCAGCCTTCCTAAAAGACCATGTTTTGTTTTTGTTTCCTGTGAAACGATGATTCTCATTATGTTAAAGGAAACCTGTGTATAAGGACCACCTGCCCATTAAACACTACCTGTCTATAAAGACTTCCTTCTGTGTCTCCCTAAAGGCTTGTTCAGGCAAAGCGTGGTAAACTGCCGCAAGAAAGTTACCGCCTCCATTTATTTTGTATGCCTGGTAACTGCACGCAATAAAGGACTTGTCGGGTATTCAACGAGCTCTGTCTTATAACATACAGTGAAACCTGTCTATAAAGACCACCCAAGGGAGACAAGAAAAGTGTTCTTTACAGGCAATGGGTCTTTATGGACAGGTTCCTTTAGTACATGTTTTAATGAAAAAACATTTTTCAAAGGAAACAAAAAATGTGGTCTTTGTAGACAGGTGGTCTCTCTATACAGGTGGTTGTTAAAGCAGGTTTGACTGTACTACACTTGATGTCCGAAGATGATCCACCTCAGTCTTGCCGTGTCATATTCGAACGAGCCTTTAAAGACTGTCAATGCTACTGGGCCAGAAGGGATTAGACCACCCAGCCAGGTCACTGACAGGTGGCTATCTCATCAACTCAACTCTCAACTAACATAAGAAAAAGAGGATCATGGGGGGAACAACAGACTCCGATTGGGGAAGTTTTCTATATAGAGGGAGCAAGTAGCTACAAGTAGGGCAGTGGGGCTTTAAGAGATGTTTCTGTGCAGGTTTAACAGTAAATCAATTTGTGAAGCTCTAAATATTTTTATTATTATGGATTTTTACTTTTTTAGAGAGACGCACAAGCCCTTCAAGGAGGAAGCCGGACATGGGAGACCAACTCATTGTGAGCAGCGACGACGAGACTGACATCGACATGCTTGATGACATCGAATCAACTAAAGAGGTTTATAGAACAAAGGTACAGTAACTTATTAGAAAATGGTGAAAATGGCATTTTTTTTAGAGGTATCCTAGGTGAGTGGTTTAATGCCAAGTAAACTGACCTTTTTTTTTCTTCAAGAAAAATGTCTCTTCTCAGAGCAGTATTTTGAAAAGTTCTTGACGTCTGTATGTACACATGTAGTACTTTTTATATACAGCACTTGAATGGCACACAAATTTCACATACATGTATGCTGCTTGTTACTCAAGCATTGGCACCTTATTGATCATGTATTGTCCATTTTTTATTTTGATATACAAATAATCACTCGTGAAGATTGTCGGATTTGTGCAGATACAAGAATGGCAATTCTCACCCAATCTCTCGGCAGACACAAGAATGCATCAAAATTTAAATTAATATGACATGTATAGTGGAACCTCATTATGGCGATGTCATTGGTACCATAGAAAGTACCTTGTTATATCAGGGTAAAAAAACAAAAGAATACAAATAGCTGGGACCAGAAAAATCACTTTGTTATAACAGATACCTCGTTATAATGATATTCCACTGTATTTCCTTTTTGATGTGCTTTGTATTTATCAAATTTGTTACAGACTGAGATTTATGTGAGTGATCTAGCGCGGAAGAAATCAAACACCTTGGAAAAGAAGTACAACATGTACGCCTGGAATCTTATCACAGTGTCCGTATTCTACGCTCTTCCGGTCGTTCAGCTTGTCATAACGTACCAAGTGGTAAGATTTTCAGTTTGTTCAGGTCCCGAATAGATCGTAAGTGGATCGGAGGAGGGGGAGGGGGAGTGGGGTTGGACAGTTTTGAGATATCTTTCTAATTTGGCTTTAGGTGAAGGCTGGTGTACTTTCCAAGGTCATACATTTATTTTCATATCAGACTGTACATGCATAATGTTTGATATTTCCAAAAACTGATTTTCACACACCAAATTCCATTCTGTACCTGAATGAATACATAGAAATAGAGTGATCATGGAATCATTTCTGCAATTTATCTGTATGACTTATTTCATTTTTTGTTTATTGCAGCAGAATACATACTTCTCCTCTCTAGCCTGGAGTACATTTACTCTGTCTTTATGAATTTAAAGATGTTTATATGATAATATGATTGCAGGGCCCATGAGGCTTTCCTGGGTAAACAAGACATAATATTATTATTATCATTATTGTTATTATTATTATGTTTAACAAATCATTTGTTCCTTTATCTTGATTCTATCTGCAGGTGACAAACGTCACTGGAAACCAAGACTCGTGCTATTATAACTTCCTCTGTGCAAAGCCTTATGGATGGTTCAGGTAATATCCTCCACCAAAAGAATATTTCCTTCATAATTGAAATATGTTGCCCTCTAATTCTTTCTCATATGCATTTTCTGGCAAATATCGGCTTCTACAATTATGAGTTAGTTTTGCTCTTTTGGGTCATGTTTGAATTTGAAAAGTTCGAAATGAATGTTCTAGCACACAAAATCAAAATAGAATAAAATAGAATAGAATATGTCATTTATTGTCTTCTTCCAAAACAAAAGAAGAAACTTTCCATTCAGGTGAAGCATATTGCATAAATTACACAACTTATACAAAATATATAATATAAATAAATACATTTATATCAAAATATCAATTGCATAAAAAGTATGAATGAATATATATAATACATTACATACAATAAAAATTACATAGTTTCAGATGCAGTTTTTATATTTTATTTCCAACAGAACAATAGTTTTGACAAGAAATCAGATATACAGTTCAACATTCAATGTAAATACATTTTACATGGTTTAAAGTTATGAAATAGAAAGTATACATAAATATCCAGTGCATAGAACATGAGGATAAAGGGAAGAAGACTAGAAGGAAGAAACAGAGAAGAATATAGAATATAAAGCAATAATGAAATCAAGCTTTAATTCTTCTGGGCATTTAGAAATTCTTACTGCAAATGTGACTATTTTTTATTTTTTATTTCCTTTGATTGTAGTGCCTTCAACAATGTGGTCAGTATGTCATGCCATGGAAGTTGAATTGAAGTTCTAGCACGCAAAACTAATATATAAAGCAATAATGAAATCATGCTATTATTTTTGTGGGCATCTAAAAATTCTGAATAAATAAATAATGCATAACATATAATACAAATTACATAGAATATCAGAAAAAAGGAAGAAGACTAGAAGGAAGAAATAGAGAAGAATATGGAATATAAAGCAATAATGAAATCAAGCTTTTATTCTTGCTGCAAACGTGACTTTTTTTTTTTTTAATTACTTTTGATTACAGTGCCTTCAACAATGTGTTTAGTAATACTGGATACATCATGCTTGGACTTCTCTTCCTTATGCTGGTGTGGAGGAAAGAATACGCTCACAAGACACGAGTCAAGGCTGGATACAAGAATGAACTGGTATTATTTGTCTTCATCATCTTCATCCTTAATCATTCCACTGCCTTCATCACCAATCATTACTATCATCATCATCAGCATCATCTTTATTACCATCATTCCCACCGTTGGCATTATTATCATCATCAATATCATCATGACCATTATCAGCAATATCATTAGCAATATCATTATTATCATTATCATCATCATCGGCAGTATCATAACTATCATCATCATCATCATCATCACCATCATCATCTTCATCATAATCACCATCATCATCATCTTCATTATAATCACCATCATCATCATCAATATCATCATCACCATCACCATCATCATCATCATCATCACCATCACCATCATCATCATCATCATCATCAATATCATCATCAATATCATCATCACCATCATCATCAACAATATCATCATAACCATCATAACCACCATCATCACCATCATTATCATTTCTTTATTTAAGAAAAGAAGAATACATACAGATTAAAAAAATGGTTTAAGAACCCCCCCCCCCCCCCAAAAAAAAAAAAAAAAAAAAAAGAGGAGAAATTGACAAAGAAATGACATAAATGTGATAGTAAGAAAGTTGCTATGTACCAGGGCCATTGCTTACAAATGCAGATGGCAAGTTTGCATGATATTACCACATAATTAAATACAACAAATGCAAGAAACAAGTCTGTAATCTGATGGAAAGAATCTTATCTGATGGAAAGAATCTTATATGATGTACAAGGATGGTGAGTAAACCAAAGAAATAAAGTTGTATTTTTTTTTTTTTTTTTTTTTTTTTTGGGGGGGGGGGGGGGGGGGGGTTAAAAAATATTTATACAAGAAAAAAACATGATCCTGTACTTTCAAGTGATAGCTCACATAGGTCTTGGTTGATTTAATAAACATGAATTTTATAATAATGATATATCAAAATGTCAGTTTAAAAATCTTTTAATATTGTTACTGCATATCTTCCATTTTCAGACCCATGGTATCCCTAAACACTATGGTCTCCTCTATACCTTGGGCTATGCACTCATCATGGAAGGCGTTATGAGCGGCTCCTACCATGTCTGTCCAAACAGGGCCAACTACCAGTTTGGTAAGTACAAATACTGGTATTTGTTAGAAACAAAAGGGTAGCCCATCCATGATACATCTACAATGGATGTACATGTACAGTGAGACCTGTCTATAAAGGCCACCCAAGGGAGACAAGAAAAAGGGGTCTTTATACGCAGGTGGTCTTTATGTACAGGTTCCTTTACTACATGTTTCAATGAGAAACCAGTTTCAAGGGAAACAAAAAGTCCATGATACATTTACAATGAATAATAATAATAATAAATTTGTCTATAAAGGCCACCCAAGTGAAAAGTCGTCTCTGTAGGTAGGTGGTCTTTATGTATAGGTTCCTTTAATACATGTTTCAATGAGAAACCATTTTTAAGGGTAACAGAAAAATGTGGGGTTTGTAGACAGGTGGCCTTTGTAGACAGGTGGTCATTATTAAAAGCAGGTCTGACTGAATATGTATGTGTAGAGTGCTAACAGCGAGTTTATGTAGCCATTGCATATGATTTGATTTTGCAATGAGATGCAATTCGCTTAGACTCTAGCCTAAGTGTCCCAAGGCTTAGAGTAAAAAGGCCGAGGAACATGTACTGAATGTTCATGGATATTTTACTTGCCGTAAGCTTATGACTTTATAGCTTTTTCGTAACGTCTTACTGAATGAAGATTTGCTTATGTTGCATATTGCAAATTAAAAGTTGTGAAAATTGTGATGGCGTGGTTAATCAGTGGTGGATCAGTGGGTGAATTGCCGTTTGGTCTACAACCAGTTCGTCTACTACCCAATTAGTCTATTCCCATATGGTCTACAACCAGCCAGATTAGATACAAATGGAAATCAGACAAAGTAACTATTAGCCTAAATTGTCATTAGACCAAATGATAAGTAGATTAAATGATTAGTAGACCATGTGGATAGTAGACAGGCTGGTTGTAGACCATATGGGAATAGACCGTTTGGGTAGTAGATGAACTTGTAGTGGACCAAACGGCAATAAAACTGGGACGTCCTGGGTCAATGCACTTGATCATTACCAAGTCAATTCTTTATTCAATTATTTATTTCAACCAGTATAAAACAATTTACAATGAAAATACAATATAATGGTTAGGACCCCTTAGAAGCCAAATCCCTTGAAACGTTCTGAAAGCCTTGGGTGTCCCAGGTTGCTCTTTACGAACAAGGAAATAATTGCTTTCTGTAGCAATCAACTAATCTAAGGTGTGAATATATCTATCATGTCTCACCTCCCATCTGTCTCCTTGTTTAATTGGTTGCCATAGATACCTCTTACATGTACATGATAGCCTGTCTGGGGATGTTGAAGATGTACCAGCAATCTTACTAAATGAAGATCTGAATAAAGTGTGAATATATCTATCTTGTCTTACCCCTCATCTGTCTCCTTGTTTAATTGGTTGCCATAGATACCTCCTACATGTACATGATAGCCTGTCTGGGGATGTTGAAGATGTACCAGCAGCGACATCCGGATATCAACGCCAACTCATACAAATCATTCGCCTTGTTCGCTCTCATCCTCTTTATTGGATTCCTGGGGCTGGTAAGTTTGATTTCATAATAATAATATTTGGTTCTTGTAGAGCGCATATCACATTATAACGTCTCTATGCGCTTCCAAAGAGCTTTGGAAATTTTGAGGTGTTTTGATGATGAGGAGGATGATGATGATGAGGGTGAGGATGGTGATGAGGGTGATAAGGGTGATAAGGAGAAGAGTGATCATGGTGATGATGACGAGGAAGAGGAAGAGGATGGCGATGAAGATAAAGATGATTTTAATAATGATGATGCGGATGATCACGATGAAGATGATGAAGATTATAACGATGTTGATGAAGATGGAGATGATAATGGTGGTGATGAGGAGGATTATGATGATAATGGTGATGAAAAGGAGAATGATGATGATGATGATGATTAGGATGAAGATGGTGATAATGATAAGGATGCTGCTGTTAGTCACAATGATGACGACGGCTGAGGATGACGATGATGATGATGACGAGGAGGAGGAGGAGGATGATCGTGATGATCATGATCATGATTACTACATGTACATGTATGGTGGTGATTCATACATTTTATGCCTTCACCAATTTGCACTGGATCATGCACTGACAAAATTCTTTTATTTAAGAAGCAAACAAGATACTGATTAGATGCTGCTTATAAGTATCAGCTTGCATGGTGATGTAGATAAACAGTAGGTTTGAGGTTGCACCATGTGAGAGAGGGGGAGGAGGATTGAAAGAAGAAAGAAAGATTACCAAGAGCCTTTTTCAGGACTCCCCAATCCTCCCCCTCTCTCACATGGTGGAACCGCAAACCTACTTAAAGATACTGATTGCAAGAAATTATTCTTTGGTTCATATACTGAACATATTTGATAGAGCAACCAGCATATGCAAACTGATAGCAAACACTTATCCTTTTCTTTCTGCACAATCACAATACACACCATCTCAAGATCGTCTATAATGGAAAGTCAACAGCGCCATCTGCAGTTCAGTTTAGTGTCATGCTCTCATTGAACGGAAGGGTAACCCCCTTCCCACTCTCATTTTTCAAGCAGGGAAGTCAAACATCAATCTCATTGCCCTTAATGTGATAGTTCCTATCGGCAAACCAACCCACCGTGCTGTACCCCTTACGCCCTAACGAGGGAGCCGTAATGAGAATTACGTACAATTATACCACATGGCCGTGATAAGCTCCTGTTTTTTGTTTTTGTTTATGCGTGCAAAATGTTGCGTGCAAGACCAGGCTGTTGGTGTAAACACACGCTAAATACCAAATGGTTGAGTCATGCAGGAAGGATGTATTTTTCATGTTAAAGAGAAGGTTGAAGTGTAGGAATTATCTGTTAAAAAAAAAGAAATACAAAACATGAGTCGTATAAGAAATCTTAAAATAAGCGTATTTGTCTGAAATATGGAGATTTCATATTCAATAGATGCGAGTATTCCCCCAAACATAATTGCATGTTCTTATGTTTGCATTTTTTGTGTGGGTGTACAGCAAACTTTTACTAGTGAAAACATCTCAGTACATGAATGCATGTTTATTTCATGTTTGTTTTCTCCCTCCCTCTTTCATTTGCAAGCTCGTCCTTGTTTTGAAATACACATCAGTTCCTGCTTGTTCTGTAAGGGAAAAAGACAGAGAGAAAGAGAGAGAGATGGAGAGAAAGAGAGAGAGAGAGAAGGGAGGGAGAGAGCCAGAGAGAGAAACCAGTGAACAGTTTGGTTCCAACTAACTGATCTAATTTAATCCCAGATTTGCACTCTCAACTACATGCATGCTATGAAACAATTATTGTTCTGATAATTACATTTCTTGTTTTGTTGAAGAACTCTAATTGAACTGAATACGTGCCAGAGTTTTAGATTACAGTGTATTTCAATTTAAAAATGATTATTTCAGAGATTCATATCTTATCCTTAGGTGTCAGGTATAAATACATGTAGATCCGCTACTCTACAAATTACTTTAAAACATACCTTAAAGGATGAAAAATCAGTGAGGTTTCTTTAAAACTTTCATCCAATAGTATTCAACAAAGGCCCTAATTCCACCAGTCCACCTTTCATCTTGAGTTACAAAAAACACAAATAACATCAAATTTACGGCAAGGGGTATGAATGATTTCGTTGTTTACTGTATGGGACCTGCTTGCTTATGACTATCTGTAGTTCTATACCATCTTCAATGTACCACGTCCCTTAAAGTGACTCGGTAACATTGCCTCAGATTCTGAAACAAAATCCTGGATTTAGCTCATGCTGCAATCATAATTATAAACCGTAAGTCAGTCAGGGATCCCATGGCTTTTAGAAGCCGATCGCCTGTCTGATTATCCAGATATTTATGATTGGAATTCGAAATTTCATTTGTTCTTTTCCTAACAGTTTTTATAACAATACAGTCTAGTGGGGAAAATGGGTATGGTAAATCCGGTCACTTAAATTTTTTTACTTTTTGAGTGACTTCATGATCATTTTGAAGCACAATTTTTGTAGGGCTTCAATATTTAATCACAGACACTGAACACAAAGGGCCATGCATCTCACTTCTCAGATTTAACATTGTTAAAGACCGTCAACACTACTAGGCCAGAAGGGATTAGACCACACAGTGAGGTCACTGACAGGTGGCTATCTCATTAACTCAGCTCTCAACTAACATAAGAAAAAGAGGATCATGGGGGACCAACAGGCACCGATTGGGGAAGTTTTCTATATAGAAGGAGCAAGTGGCTACAAGTAGGACAGTGGGGCTTTAAACGATGCCTTTAACTCAAACGACTCACCATAATTATGTATTCATCAACACCTCTGCACTCGTTTCCTCAAGATGGCACTACAGACCTTAATGCGCTACTTATCTAACAGACCCAGAGTCAGAGAAGCGCTTTACGACTTACCAATTATCTTGTTACCATTACCTGTTGGCTTGCAAATGTACCTGGCATGTGAGGTGCCTTCTAAGACTATGTAGTACGTAGACAGAATGTAATGTACAATCAGAGAATCTTTTTTTATACTATTTTTGCCTTTTCAAGGTAATCTGAGTAAATTCTTTGAGAGATGAGCCCATAGACAAATCCTGGAGCTATATTAGTACCTGTCTGCAGACATACTTTTATCTTTTGTATTTAATTAAGTTATGTGAGAATCTATTTTCCATCATTACCTGAACTTCTGGGTGTGCTTCACTAAACAGTCACAAGAACAAGTTCATGGACATCCATTAAAATGCGTGTGTTAAAATTAGCATGCATTTCAATTGGATGTTGGTGAACTTGTAGTTAGCAGTTGACGGTTTCTTGAAACAATGCCCAGATTTATTTTAAATCCTGCTATTCTATACACATAATTTTCACAACTTAGGAAAGTCATCATACATTGATCTGCAAATGTTGAAGATAGAAAGTCTATGATATATGTAAGTACAAGTATAGTTGAGCATGTACATGTACAGTATATAAAGACCGCTCAAGGGAAACGTGAACAGTATTCTTTATACTATAGGCAGGTGGTCTTTATGTACAGGTTCCTTTAGTACAGATTTCAATGAGAAAAAATAGTCATAAGAAAACAAAAAAATTGTTTTTACAGACAGGTGGTCGCTAATACAGATTTGACTGTACAAGAAAAATTGCAAGGAATTAATTATCAGTCTTGACACATTCACACCATTCCTCACTGTGCCTTACAAGTTCAAGTATTAAATGTAGTGTGAAAATAGTTGAAGACATTTTATCAGGAAACATTTGCTTACTTTTAATGTCAACAGGATGCGTAACTTTGTGGTGGATTTTAGGGGATCGCAAAAGATGTACCCAAAATAAAGATACGCTAATAAAGACCACTTTCACTTCACCAATGTTATTTTTAAACACCCCATTAACTTGTCATTAGCAATTTACTATAAACAGACAGTGAAAACAAATTTTCAAATACCAGTTTATCTCCTTGCTCAATTCGCTGATTCAAAACATGTCATCTTGTTAATTGAGATGACAAAAAACAGAAATGAAAAATTGATGATGTCATTAGGCCTGTTTTCATCATCTCGAGATTGCTAAATAGCCCGCTATTTTTTATTTGGGAAATAATCCGGAAGTTACTAATCATGTCTTCATCAGCTCGAGATGTGACCTTGAAACTTGAAACTCGAGCTTGAGAAATAATCTCGAGATATTCTGCTCAGCGTTCGCGCATAGTGCGAGTCTTAGGGCTGGTGAAGACGCACAGGACAAGTAGCAGGATATTTTGCAAACTTGACCGAGATTTCTTGGGATATTATCCTGACAAAATATCCGGCTAATTGCTACTTTGGGCTGATGAGGACGCAAATTAGCTGGATAATTTGCGATTGGGATAGTTCAAATAGCGGGATATTCAGCAATCTCGAGCTGATGAAGACAGGCCTATTGTAATAATATACATGTAGCAGCCTTGACAGGAATGATGTACTTACAAAATTTGTTTCCAGAAGTTTCTTTAAATTTAATGACTATACTATATAGTTACTGTAGCCAAAAGGAAATTTGTCTTGTATCACAAATATTAAGGTTCTAGATATGTTGATGTTTTTGTCCATGATTTCTTTTGAATTTTATTGTAATATGTCAAAAGATTGCTGTGTAGTGTTTCTAAATTGGACCATACACAATAAGATATTTATAATTTGAAGTCAGGAAATCACCATCTGTGAAAAGTTTTGAATCAAAACTGAAAGCACAATCTTTTCAATTAACTGTCAATCTAAGCATATCAGAAGCTCTTATAGCGCAGTGTAATATATATTTAAGGTTGGATAGTTTCTGCACGCTATAATCTATTATTATTATTATTATTATAATATTATGTTATGAATTAAAGTAAAATGCTTAGATGCGCTCTTAATACGAATTAAGACATATTTCTTAGCCAAGCAACATGCATAAAGCAAAATATTGACTTAATTGGTGTGCTGAATTGAAAACAGCCCCTGTCTTATATTAATAGTCTGACCTATGATATCACAAGGGGCTATATAAAACATGGACTTTTTCTGGCCCCAAGCATGGCGGTCTAGCCCCCTAGGGCTGAGACAATTGCGTGCTCATCTGAGATTATTCACGTGGTCTGTGAAAGAGCTCAGAGTCTGAGCCTTATTGAGTTTGACGTCTCGTAATCTATCTGCCGGAACATACACATAGGATATAGAGGTGTAGAAATATAGACAAAATGTAGTTCCAGATGATCTTATACCATAGGCCTGTCCTCATCAGCTCATGTTTGCCAAATAACCTGCTATTTTAACTATCCTGGTCGCAAGTTAATTTGCATCTTCATCAGCTCGCAGTTGCGATTAGTAGGATATTTGGTCGAGAAAATATCCCAAGGAATCTTGGTCTTGTTTCCAAAATATCGCGCTATTTGCGATCTGTCTGGTGAAGACCCAATTTCGAGCTTTGGGATAATATCCAGAGTCTGAAAATAGTGGGTTTGGCAAACTCAAGCTGATGATGACAGGCCTATTGAGTTTGACGTCTAGTAATCTATCTGGCGGAACAAAGACATAGGTTTTAGAGTTGTTTTTAGAGACAAAACTGAAGTTCCAGATGATCTTGTACCATGAGGTTCAACAATAAGTGCTGCTGATCTATTTTAAAAGATTTTCTATCTAGTACCGTAATTAACGTTGTATAAACCGCCCTTGTGTATTAACCGCACCACTCTTCTTTGCCCTTTAAAAAAAAAAAAAAAAAAAAAAAAAAAAATCATTTAAAAAAAAAAAAAAATTTGCTGACTTTTTTTTTTCCGGCATCAAGCCAGGTCCGTGTTAAAAAAACCCACGCGGGAAGGCCTTTCACTTAACTGCGAGGTGCAGCTGACTGTGTAAGATCATTAATGTAAATTAAAAAACAGTAGAGGACCTAGGATAGGACCTTGTGGTACGCCGTGTAATAGAAGGAAAATTGTAGGAATTATTATTATAAACTACATATTGAGATCTATCCGAAAGATTACTTTCAAACCAAGAGGACAGACAAATTTGAGTGTTGTTCTAGTTTCTGAGTGGTGAGTCAACACACCGATTACTGAGCTGGGAGACATTGCCAAACATAGCGCCATGTGGAGGGGAATAAATCAAAACTTTTTTTTTGGGTGTACCGTGTATAAACCGCACCCTCGACTTTGAATTTTTTTGGCGGCAAAAAGGTGCGGTTTATACACCGTTAATTACGGTAATGAACAAGTACTTCATCAGTCATTTAAGACAGTCAGTCATTTAATTCTTTTGGGGATTGTGCGATTAGAGGAGACTCTGCGTGCTGCATGTGTGGCAAGTAAGGGTGGGTAAAAATGATGATTGAAGAAAAATTAATTATGTAAAAACAGACAGAATCTGGACTAATTTTAACATAGACTGAATGGCCTGGCACCCAACACATGATTTTATAATGTCTAAGATAATATGAAGAAATCTAATAAAAGATTGAAAACCTTATCAGAAAGCTCAATGTAGTGTTTATGATTAATTTCTGATGGCAAAATGAAACATTAAATGTGTTGTAGGTTTGTTATCAGAAGTTTACTTTCAGAGATGTACAGTAGCCATCCGTTGAAAGCAAGGCCGGAAGGAAAAACTTTTCATCAAATATATCCAGCATGCCTTTCCAAAGGAACATGTTTCTCTGCTGCTTCTAAATTATGTCTGATAATACGAACACATATATTAGAGCATGGAGCAGAAACAGCAGGATATTGTTATAATTGCAAGGAACCACTTCGTTGCATTTTATGGCTTGAATTATGGTTGTTTCCTGGTCTTCACTTTCTAACGGCATGTAAGTGTTTTTTTAAATAAAGATGCAGTTGATTGCTGGCCATGCCAATCCAAGATACCATTTTTCGTAATGTAATCCTATGTAATGCTTTAATCTTTGTTGAGTGCCATGTTACAAATAGTTTTATTCAAATTTTACAAATACTAGTAATTATATTTCAATAGTTCAAATCAGAATTCTTGCTGGGTAGGACAAACATTATGGCTTGTCCTACCTGACGACACTGAATGTAAACTTATGCAATATAGTGTATGCATTCTGACTTTTGAAATACAATAATTTGTGACAGGTGAATGAAATAATTTGTAACGGTCAAGGCACTTAACAAAGATATGAGCATTAAATTTGATTACATTTAAAAAATGGCCTATTTTAAAAGAAGCTGTTTGGTCCAAGCACCTCAGCTATTTTCATGGCATTGGTGTATTAGAAGCATACCATTAGGACAATTAAGGAGCTGTTCATTACGTCTGCTACCTGATCGAGATTAATATTACCAAACACTGCCAATCAGACTGGCAAATTTCAAGTTTGGATTCATCGACATCACAGACTTATATAAATTTGCCCTTTGCATCATTCCAGACACACTTTTTATTTGTCCCACTACATTTCACCTCACAAGATGTATAGCTTAAATTTGAGTCTTTATAGGAATTATATTTACACACATAATCCCATCTGTATTTGCTCCCTGATTTTAATGCTATGGAAATCTCAGATTTGGCCATAGCCAGAGGTCAGGTTTTTTGCCAAGTCCTGCTCTTACTGTATTTCTGGTTTAACATTTCAGTGATATCCCTTTTGGACTAAGTTTTCAGATTTCCTTCCTGGTTTTCATCTATTTAAATACTAAAAGTCAATCTGGATTATTAGTAAGACCGATATTGAGCTCAGTTTGCACAGCAATATATGAAAGTGCAATTACATGACTGTAGGAAAGGGTTTCCAAAGACTACAGTGCCTTTACTTATTTATCTTGTTGATGGGAAGAGTGAATGAACATAGCTGTAAGCCTGTAACTCATTATTGTTTTCAATTCCTAATCTTAACAGTGTGAAATTCATCAACACAAAGAGGTCATTCAGTGCATGTACATTTATATAAGATGTTCATGAAGTATCAGAATTTAATGTTCATGTACATGTAACTTCTGAATGTCAACTTTTGAAATGCATTGAATGGAATATTTATTAAATGTTTCAAAAAGTTTTAGAAGCTTTTGTACTTCATGATATGACAACAGCAGTCACTGGATTTATGTAAAATATATTAGGATTTAGTAATTTTTGTCGTTATTGAGATGTTTTAGTGCCTAGCAGAGTACAAATGCTAACATTATATTGAGTAATATTACAAGCAAATACTAATTTTTGAAACAGAACAAGAAAGCTTAATACCTTGATGTTTATTTTTGCCAGTGTTTGGTATTATGTGTATTAAAGATAAACTCCAGTTCTGGTAAAAAAAATAAAAAAAAATTCTCACAGAATCAAACGACACTTACACTGAATGTTCAAGATTACAAATAAATGACATGTGCCAAACAATTTTGGAAGAAAATGTATACTGGCTGAGTAATGAGCATAGAAAGACAAGGAAATCAAGGTAGTACTAGCCCCGACACCATGTGTGTTGTCCCATATATAGCTTTCTGTGTACAGTGCTTGTTACTTTACCAAGACTCGTTCAAATTTATTATGATTTTGATGAATCCAGAACCTTGCAGTGCACACCAATACTTACATGCTACATGATCAACTGTTTCTGATCCGTGCACCTTTTCTTTCACAATGCAATCGCATTACCAGTACTAAAGTTTATCTTTAAGGTAGCACGTCTTATCAAATCACACATCATGGACTTCCGTGTAGGTGCGCCAGTAAGATCTTATCACTCAGGCAAGATTTGATAATATCTTTTAAAAGTGTAGATGCTGTACTTCCATGAGGAATTCAGAACGGAACCAACGGAAGATGTATTTTGAGGGTAGGGTTGGGAATTATGGCACCCGGACATAGTTGTTACATGCAGACATGGCAGGTGTTTAACAGATAGTGATGTGTTGTAGACTTCACAATATCGTCGCTGTTTTCACGAAGTGACGGTAGTGAAAAAAAACTGCATTCACTTTGCGTTACGATTTTCCTCACTACCGTCACTTCGTGAAAATAGGGACGATATGATACATTTATCTGTTACAGATATATATGATACACTGTACATTTCAAAGGCATTGGGTGAATATGTCTAAAAGTTGGAAGAAAAATGAAGAAATCTTTCTTTTGTTTAAGGTAGCAGAAAATGCAGTTCTACATGTAACAAATGATAAATAATGTGGGCATTGAATCCATTGACATTTTGGTTGCTTTCTTCACCTTTCTGCACAGTGTCTCATTTGCGACAAGGGTAATTTTGCACAAAACAATTTACAGATTAGGATTTCTTAGTGCATCACAATTTCTTTGCAAAATGACCCATGTCTGGTCTTGATTAGCTCCACAACAACCCTTTTGAACACTCATTTAAATTAATCTTGCAGTGGAAATAGCTAAATAATCTTGAAGCCTTTATATCTTTCCTGTGATGAACACAATGTGGCGCAGGGAGATTAATATGTACTGTATATGTTGTAGATAATTAATATAAAACACCTTCTGAGAGAATGTTCATCTCAATATCTTTCATATCATTTCATAGCCAATTAAGCCAACTGATGTTCATATCCTTGAAAAATACACTTTTAAAGTGTACCAATGAACTAAAAATTATTTGTGTATAGCAAGAATGGGTAATGTCAGACTCAAAAATCTTTATTCGGCTTTCTATGGGCAAAAAGATAAGGAGTATGAGGAAACTATTAAAAAGAATTTAAAAACGCACACGCAGAATCAAAGGTGGACCTGGCCATGGAGGCATGTGCATAGGGGTGTGGCGCACAGTGGCGAGCAGTCTATTCAAAAGTCCATTTAATTTATTTAGAATTATTTAAACTATTGTCTTGCAATATATCTTTGTAGAAGTGATATTCAAAGTTCGTTTGTTGAATAGAGTATGAAATTAAACCCCTACCATACTGAATAATATATTTCTGGGGGTGATTGGAGCACTTTAAGTATCCTCTTTATAGGAGTGGCTGTAAAAGGAATTATAATGAGGATGAAGCTAATTCCAGACTCTAACCGATGTTCTGCACATTTGCCGTGAACTTGCTACCACAACTCAATTATCTAGGAAACATTTGGAGACCGATATCTTAAAATAATTCTGAGCCACAGATCTCTCTGTGTTAGAGCGTTTGTTAATTGACTTCTGCCTGTGAACTTGGTGGGAAAAGATCTACTGCCAAGGCTGTGCTTAAGAAAATTGTGTAAATTGAACGGTTGACAACAATTTAAGATCTATCATACCTCTGATGTTGTACATATATCTGGAAATGTTTCTTCTTTCTGAATCTAGTATTTAAAGAAAATAAGAGCAGACAAATTACATGTATTTGGATATATTTTAGCCGTCTTAATAGTGCACCAAGTTTAGAATAATCATTTATTTCTAAGATCTGATGATTGAAGGCCATTTGTAGTCAGAGATTTTTCATTGTTTTTACTTTCCACGTTGAGATACTATATTGTTCTATGAGATCCAGCAGAATAATCAATCCATACAAAACTGTCTCTTAATGTGTATACATTTGTATGTCAAACATTATACAGGATTTTCTTGATCATCAATTACCACCACCAGAACATTACTCTTTATCTGGTCATCTTGGTGTCATATATTTTTTCTTTTGTTTTCTATTCCATTGTTTATGCCAAATTGTACACATTAGACCATAAGTTGAAAAACTTTAAAAGATGTTTAAAACAATATGTGAGTCATCTTTTTGTATTAACCTTGGGTACAGCATGTTCGTGAAAATAATTTGTGGCTATGTCTCAGCATTGGTACATTACATCAGTAATCAACCTCTGCCTTTCTCTGAAATTTGTGGGATCCGATTTGTGGGTTACACTTTTATACTGAGGAGTAAATTTGTGGTTTTAGAATCTATAAAAATAGAGCAATACTAATGTGCGGGTTGGAATTATTATGAATAATTGGGATGTGACTATTTATGAATGGACTAGGAAATCGTGTGCTATGAATAATTGTATATATAGAGAGAGAGAGAAAGAAAAAAAAGAGAGAAAGAAAAGAGAGAGAGAGAGAGAAAGAGAGAGAGAGAGATAGAGAGAGAGAGATTACCAGCATACTCTTCTCTTTTAATGCTTTCAGCATGCGTCTGGAATTAATTGTCACTTTCATCTCACCTCTTCAGGAAATTCTTAATCATCACCCTGCTCTCAGGGTCAACTAACCTCTCAAAATTAGTTTTGTAATATGCATATTTTAAACTACAGTTAAACCTGTCTGTAGCGACAGTACTTGTTTCGATGAGAGACTATTTTTGAAGAAAACAAAAAATATGGTCTTTGTAGACAAGTGGTCACTAAAGCAGTTTTGACTGTATGTATGTTGTTTCTTGTCTGTATATGCTCCTTTAGCTATACAATGATTCTTTATACAACGTTCCTTTATATGAGTTTCATGTAAGTTTCCTGCCGTCTGGACAGGCTATATAGAACTTGTTTCTTGTCTGTATTAAGCTCCTTTAGCTATGCAATGATTTTTTATACAATGTTCCATTATATGAGTTTCATGTAAGTTTCCTGCCGTCTGGACAGGCTATATAGAACTTGTTTCTTGTCTGTATGCTCCTTTCGCTATACAACAACGTTTTTTAAAACGTGTTTCATATAAGGAAGTTACTTACCATCTGGACAGGCTATATAGAACTTATTTTAGATCTTCATGTAGCGTGAATGTGACTCAGATGCTTCCGTGACTGTGTGGTGCCTTTTCATGAATATAACCTGACAACCGATTGATGAGACATGGACACCATTTCACATGGGAATTCCTTATTAAAGGGATCGACATAGCTATTATGCCAGAAACTTTAGCATACTAGAACAGGAATTTCATGAGCAGCTTAGATTTGCAAAAGTTTCATGCAACTTACTATATCGTTGCAACACTAAACTTTTTAAATTTGCAAACGTTTCTTGCCGATAATTGGCAGTCATTGAATGATTCACATACATGTTGGTATCATACTGCAGAGTAATACCAGTTTACAGTATATTTGAGGATGGTCACAGGTGTATTGGTCTAATCCTTGAGAATGAAATTTCAGACGGTTTCTGGACTTTTGTTCGTAAAGAAAGAATAGTCCTAGATTTTGCCAACTTATAATCAATTGTTGATTAGACTCTTAATATTCCGGAAGTTCAACCAAACTTAAACTACCGGTAATATTATGAAATAGGCAATAAATGACACAGTATTTGTAGAACAAAATTCATTTAAAACTTACTTGGTGTTTTCATTTGTACATAACTAAAATATGTTTGGAGAAATGATGGCAGTAGGACCTTGAAATTGAAACTATAGGAAATCTAGGAAAATCAAGTTATCTCCCAGTGAGTACCAACATCAATTATGAAAGACCTTTTCATGTCAATATTTTTAGATCAACCGATGACTCAAATGGTAATCCTTAGCCCCCAAAACAGGAAAAAACATGAACAATCTTTAATATGTTAGATTGAATGCATTAAACTTGATTCCTTATTTTATTCCATACTTCTTGAACTTTCCACCCACTGCACCACTATAAAGCAGCTTAATTTTCAAATGTGAAATGAATCGGCAGGGATCTATACAAGCTCCATTAGAACCGACAGGGAGGTACCTGGAAAGGCGACAGTTGCAGACTGGTTGTAGTGGCAGGAGTGGATTCGGCAAGCTGCCAGAGCTGGGAGTCTAACCACAAAAACCAGAAAAAATGGGAGGTTTTCGAACTGAATGCCAAGCCTAAATGGCGAATCAATTTGAGGTTTAAGAGATGGGTATCTAGTATTGGTCCATGGAGAGTTGGTGAGATATATGATAATCCTCCTGGAACTGATGAGTGTACGGAGTCTTGTGGAATATGTAGTCATGAACTTGTATAGATTGTCTCTGAGATTGAGAGACTAGGGGGACATTGTAAGAAAGTTGCAATCAATTGCAAATACCCCAAATCAAGTGTAAGTCTTGTGATTAATTGCAAATTTGCAATTGATCGCACAACTGAACTTTCTTAACGCCCCAGTATTAAGAGAGACAGAGCAAGAGAGAGAGAGAGGGGGGGGGGGGGGATACAAGCTAGATCTAGTTAACTAAATTTAATTGTTAAAACTTTAATCCTAACAAAATCCCTGGAAATTTAGGAGACTAGTGAGTAGAGAGGCATTGCAAGAAAGTTGAGTTGCCATCAATTGCAAATTTGTAATTAATTGCAAGACTTATGCTTGATTTGCAAATATCAGTTGCAAATTTTGCAACTTGCAATCAATCATAACTTTCTTGTAATGTCCCGTAGGGGGTGTCTTTTTATAGGACAGCAAGTTTGCTGCGAGCAGACTTGTACACCTAATCAGTGGTAAGTCTGGTGTCAGCGAATTTTGGCCTTCTGCACATTTCTTGAACAGCAAATGTATAAAGTTTGTAGAACTAAATCATTGAACTTCAAGATATGACATGGACACTTTTTTTTAAAGATCATGCTGTAAAGTGTACTCACTTGTTTGAAGAAAATGTACTTGAGACAATTATTTCTTTTCATCTTTTTTTATTAATTTTCAATCATAGCAGTTTCTTCTCATCACTATATACAATAAATTACATAAATGGAAATCTACAAAGTCATGGAATCCAAGTTGGTTCCATTTGTCACGTTTTCAATTTTATTTTACAAACTGCTTGCAAGTTATACATAAAGTGTTAGCATATCATGGATTCTGTTAAAGCTGAGATATTGTTCAATTCCATTATTTAGCAAAGAATTCAACATTATATAACATTTAGATATTGATGAAATATATTGTAAAATGATTGTTAGTGTTATAGCTTCATGGGGAGATTTCAAATTTGAAGTTAGAGGCTTGTTTTGTATCTGGTGAGTACCACAGGTCATGAACACAAACCAAAATACTTGCATCCATATTATATTAATTCAGTTTAAACCATGGGTCAAAAATTATGTTTAACATAAGGAAAACTTTGGCCTCAGACTATTAACTTCCTTATAATAGAATATAGACCTTAAATTTCCCTAAAAAGAGGCGCGATAGCTCAGTCGGTAGAGCAGTGGTCTCGTAGTCCGGTGACCCGGGTTCGAAACCAAGTCGATGTGCTAGTGCCCTTTGGTAAGGCATTAATCCTCATTACCAGGGAGAGGACCTAAAGCCGTCGGCCGTCTGGTTACTTACTTAGCATTCAGGTCAAATAACAACCACCACCATGTAAACAAAAAAAAATCTTTCAGAAAAAAACTATATGCAAATTATTCTTTCCTTACTATCTAAACAAAATTCAAGTGTAATACAGTTTGACTGGATGACACTCAAAATCATTTCCACAAATGTTGATAGTAACCAATAAGATAATCTGGAAAAATGCGATAGTGTCATTCACACTATCATCAACATGTACACAACTCCATTAAAATTCACACTTCATGTGATGATGTCTCCTCTTCGCACCTTTTTTTTCTTTGGCCAAAAGTTTTCCTCTTCACATTTTTGTTTCTTCCAGAGGCAGGCCTGCTTAATTGAAGCATTTTCATTAGGCTTTGTTTATTTTCCAGCAGCACCACAAGTGCCATATGCCACTCCGATCTAAGCATTTTTGTTCCAATATATAGGACTTTTCTTCAACTTTTCTCCTTGCAGCTATTTCTTCTCTGCTGTTTTTTTTCTCCCCTTGTCTCTGTCTTGAAAAGATCGGGAACATGTTACTTTATTGGATTCTCAACAGTCTTTTTGCATTTTAATATGTGACCCACCCAAATATCAGAGAAATTGTGGAATATTGATTGATAGTTTATGCTCCAGCATTAATATGCAGGCTCTCCAAATATTGGAATACGTGTATGTCCTTTAATACTGCAAACTATGCATTTTTGGCAAGTAGAAGAAGTTTAAACTTTAAAGCATCTTTTAACAACTGATACAGGTTTGATCATGGTATTCTATGATCAAGCTATTACTTTATTTCTCTTTGCATGCTATCAATTTCTTTCTTTATGCTTGCCTAAAGACATTGCTGCTTTAATCTCCACCATTTGTTGATACTTGATTGATTCATAAGTTTACATATTTACAATTTGATAGAAAATATCTGCATGTACGTTTGTACTTTGTCAGGAGTCAGGATCGACTCTCATGTCCTATTTCAGCTTGATAGCTTCTTGGCCAAAGACCATGCTAAATCTTGATAAGTTATAGATCTTCAGGATTGCAGAGTTCTTGGTTCCTCTGTTTGCCGAAGACTTATTTTCAAGTACGGTAGGTACTGTAGGAAACATGGTCTTCCAACGTCCACGCTTTGCAAGAAGTTTAAGTCTTGAAAGTCTTAAGTCAGTTGCAGCATCATCATGCTTTTGGCAAGAAGTATGTTCTGGCCATATCAAAGTTTCTGGTCGCGTCCTTGTCGCGAGCGTTCTTAATGCGCATCATGTGGTTCCTGACTGTCCTAGGAAGAGTGCGAATGACATAACAGTTGCAGCATCATCATGCTTTCGGCAAGAAGTATGTTCTGGCCATATCAAAGTCTCTGGTCGCGTCCTTGTCGCGAGCGTTCTTAAGGCGCATCATATGGCTGCTGACAGTCCTAGGAAGAGCGCGAAGGACATTCGATGGCGGATGCGTAGTGGTCTTTGCAGCTGCTGTCATTGAAAGGGGAGACAGTCTTCGACCTCCGTACATGGAATGTTCGGTGTATTCAGAACTGGAGATGGAGTATGAGCGTGCATAGTAGCTCTGCTGCGTGGCGTAGTCATTCGGCTTCCGTGCCGCTGTCTTGATCGCTTTCATGCAAATGTCATGTTCAGGTACTGTTGGTGGAATATCAATGATGAGTTGATCCTTTGCGGACGTGCTGTTTGCGTTGTTGGCATGAAAACATCTCTTTGCGATATGTGCCGTGGTGATATCTGGTTTCCTCGCGTGCTGCACTGGCACTACTGTCTTTGCGATCAACGCAGCTTGCGTTCTTGGGCTTGGCTGAACCCTGTTGTTTGGGGATCCTATCTTTGGAAGCGCCCGCTCCTTGACTGGTGGCCCTGGTTTGCTATACTGGTGTTCCTTCTTAGACGGCTTCTTTTTTCCGGAAAGGCGGGCTGTTAAAGGTGCCTTTGGATTCCCGTGGATCTCGCACATCTGTTGATGGCGAACGCGTCTGACCGTTGCGGCAGCTCCGAAGACTGCACGTCTCGTCTGAAGACACTTGCGCTGACAGCACAGAGCCAGGAGCATGACAAGGATGAGGGCAACAACAACTCCTCCAAGAATGATGGCTACCATCGTGACTGGGAGACCCGTCTCGTTGAGGGACAGTGATCGTGTCCGAACCTCCACACACTGATCCCGAAGCACGGCATTGGTCTGGGTATGGTTGACGAGGATGGTGCTCACACAGACGGTGTACTGGGAATCAGGCTCCAGGTCCTTCAAAGACAGAAAACAGTGAGATAGTATTTATTGTTGGTTTTCCTGTACATACAATATTATTTCTTTGAGATATCACAACTGTATATATAGTTGAGAAGTTGGTTGTAAAACTATTCATTTAATCTCTAAGATGGTGCCCAAGATATCTTATATGGTCTAGGGAAAAATTGTGTTGTGACCAAAATCAAAAGCAATGTTAAGGATGGTATATTGAATTTTAAAGTGCAATAATGTTGCAGCCGAAGGATTGCCTCTATTTAAGTTTTACCAACATTCATATGACCAACAAGCTGTCTGCAATATCCCAACCCTTGAAAGAAACAATGCTTGTACAAATATTTTCAGAAATAAAATAAAGGAAATTTATAAGGGATGTGAGAGCAATCTATCTTTGGAAATTTCAAAAATAGTTCTGATGAGCTCTGTAGATTGTATAAAAAACAAAGAAAAGGCCACATGGAAAACTCCTTTTATCTGCTTGAAGAAAATCTTTGGTTTTTTTAAACATCAAGGAAAATGATGAACTGCGTGACCATGATTCACATAACAGATTGTGACATTGAGGGGATGGTGTCCATTATTACAAGAGTATGCAGTGATCGATGGATAATGGGCATAAATGATGGCAGACGGAAGTTAATTAGGAACCCCGAGAAAATAAGTCATGTGTGTTTGGAGCCAGAAGGGGCTGAACTTGTATACTTTAACAAAGAATTAAAGCCCTTCTGGCGCTACACAGACAATATGGTGATAATACGTAACAGTGAGAGATGGATAAAGGCTGAACTTGAATGAAAGTCAAAGGGAAGTTTCCAGAGAAGCGTTTCATGAAAGAGATTGTGAAGATCCACGTGTGACTGATAAGGCAATAAGTAAAGGCATGTGTGTCTTAGAGGCAATTTGACAAGTTTGAAGATATAATAAGGAAGAGGGATGCTCCCTTCTAATGGGTCTTTCCTCTCTCATATGGTTCCCATACATACATCAGGAATAGACTTTCAGGAGTCAAGTTGAAGGTTCTAATTTTTAGTTTCGCAGTGTACATTATTTTAAGCAAGCAATATCTTCTTAAGGCTTTGTTTGGTTTGGTTTGTTTTGGTTTACTTTATCACCCCAAAAGCGTAGGCTGGTTAGCAACCGGGGGACATATTTAAGTCTTCTCTGAGGGATCTGTAAATGAGAGTTAATGCCTTACCAATGTGCACTAGGGCATCTACTTGGTTTGGAACCCAAGACCTTACAGTTTTCAAGACCTCTGCTCTATCACTGAGCCATCATGCCTCCCTACTTTGGGCCTTGGTTTCTAACATGGGCCTAAGGTCGAGGGCAAAAATGTAATATGTGTACAGTGAAGAGAGCAGTATGATCCAGTCAGTTTTATGACCCCAAAGTCTAGAGTTTTGCCAATGAATGGTGAATATTTTTTCTTCAATATTTATTTATGTTTACAGTACTTTGTTTCTTTGGAAAAGTGGGGGGGGGGGGGGCGGGGAATTGGTTGGAGACTAGTTAAGTGTTTAATGAATTAATGTAGGCAGAATTTTTGATGAATGATTTACATCATCTCTTTCTTTCATGCATTCATTGATTAAAGGTAAAGACCAGTAATGGTCATGCGATTGCATTTTGAAAGAAACGTTGTGGAATCGATCAGAAAAGGTTGATCATCTAGCATCTAGCATCTGCAAGGTTCTGGAATCATCAAAATGATAAGAAATTTGGCCCATTCTTTGTAAAGTTACAAGCACTATACACAGAAAGATGTATATGGGACTACCCTATATCTCTCACAGGACCATGAGAGAAACAAATTTACCAAATATATCAATTAGTAGCTGTTTCCCGGCAAATTTGTTATCATCATGTATTAGTCAAAACATATTCTTTCACATGATTGGTAATGAGAGCTTCCATTTCATTTTTTGAAATTGGGGCGTTACCAATACTGGTCTTAACTTTAAAATAATAAATCAAAGCCACAGACATTTTGCATAAAACTGAGCATTAGTTTCGAGTGAATTATATCATATTTACCAACGTGTATTTACATCATTCCATGTGGGATTTATTAAAAAGATCTGGAGATAAAAAGCCTAAATATAACCGATGTGTGATACATATGCATGTGTTTGTTGTGCAACACAATAGGATATGGCTGTGTTTATTTCGAGGAACGAATCCTCAGGGGGATGTACAAACAAAAGTTGTCTGAACGTCATCTCGACTAAAATGACTCGTCCCGAGAAAGATTGAAAATGGCAACATTTCGCTTTCAGGGTTCCTGAGAGGATGAGGCAAGTCCCAAGCCAGCCTTTTTAGCACTGTGAGAGGTTCTATGTTCTGTTGTCGTGGTAACGGGAAGTTGTTGCTCCTGAACCTGTAACCTGTCTGCAGAAATTAAAGGGCCCTGATATTTCTGTCAAATTCATTTCTCTGCGGAATGAAGGTTATTATGACTTTCACGTAAAGGAGATTTTTAGAACAAAAGTGCCAAATGTTTATGGTACCTTATACATGTACATTGTACCTAGTATGTCTTCAGATGCAGTTTAAAAAAAATTGTAAACAAAAGAGAGAATGAAGTCTCCAATTGCTGTAGTAGATAAGTCTGAAAAATAGTTTTGACATAGATTTTATTTCTTGCATATGGAAGATTTTCCAGAGCACTTTTGTAGTTGTCTCGACTTAAATTGGACTCTTGAATTTTTTCTCGCAATTGACCAACAGAAATATGATAATATTTTGAGATACGCTACATGGTTCACTTTTAAACTGTCTGATCAGGAGTGCGAAACGAAACATTTATAGCGCAGGCGTGTTTCCCTTTAGGAAGCACCCAAAGGGATGACATTTACCCCATAAAGATGAACCAGTTTCCTTGTCCCCTGCATGCACTTGCTCCCATGAGAAATAGACCCACCCATGTTCCTTTCGAGAGGTTTAAAGCCCCACTGCACTACAGTACTTATAGCTACTTGTGCCCTCTATAATAAAGCAAACAATGCCTAATCGGTGACCATTGGTCCCCCATGATCCTCTTTTTCTTATGTTAATTTAGAGATTATTGATGAGATAACCACCTGTCAGTGACCATGCAGGAAGGTTTTATCCCTCCTCGCAAAACTAGTTAGGTGGGGCTTTAAGACTAGCAACGTGGGGGGTTATTTATTTTTTTTGCAATTCCAATCATTTTACTAATTTGCACGTGCCCCCGTAAACTAATTTATAAATTTGCCATGAGACAGTTATCAAGTTTATTCATGAATTGCAGATTTTCAATGATAAGAATTAATTTCATTTGTGAACGCCCCTTTCCTGTGCACTTTCACATTATTAATTTAGTCATCCTCTGACTCTCTACAAATATTTTTGAAATTTATTTTGATAAATTATGTGCCCTGATATTTGCTGTGACTTCTTGAATGGATAGCATGCATGGGTTCAAACAGTCGTAGTCATCTTTATTTCAAGTGCCGGATTTCTAACGATAAAATTGAATGTTATTCTAAATACAGCCCGCCCATGTGCACTCAATATCTCTCTATATATTTATGAAATGACTTGCATCAAATATTTGTTCCCATTTACTCTTGTTTTGTATGTTACCATGGTAATGTACCCCTGCAATTTCTTTTATAACTTTCACACTGTAGATTGTTGATACAGTACCTATCGATGAAAAGCCGAGTTGCCCAGACTTCCATATTTTATAAAGGCTATTCCCAACATTAGTATATATTTTTAGAATAGTTTTATAATCTAATTTCAGTGTAAGAAATATTTCAGAAGCTTGTGTCATCACCACCATCATCGTCATTATCATCATCATCATGTACGGCTTGTTGGTATATATGGTCTGAGAGTCACAGCAGTTCGTTTTTGGAAAGATAAATATACAGGTGAAATATTTTGTTCTTCTTCTTCTTTGCTTTGGTATGTTTCCCTGTGCCTGATTTAATTTTAGAACTTCACCTGTATGTACATATGGTATTTTGGGCTGTATTATGGATGATTTGGTGTAAACTGTTAAAAGATATATTTTTTTCTCAAAATAAAGCTCTCACTTGATTTGCTTTTTAGTAGTAAAAGACATATTGAAAGCATTTACAAAATTATTTTTACCATATTTGGCCAGTATGTTTACTTTTCTTTCACTAAACACTTTTCATTAATTAATTTTAATGGAAAATAAAACAGAAAGGTCATTTTAATTTGCAAGGAAAATGTTCACTTTTGATGTATGAGACGGGTATGTCAAGTTCAAATTGAAAGCCGATAACATTTTAGTACTTAAGTATACCTTTAATGTGGAAGAACCAATTAACCATGGACAATATCTGTCTTTCAACGTGATTCATCCTTTTTCTGCGGACAATCGCCTGGAATAAACGCTGACATGCTAAAAATAGATTGCCAGGTAAAAATAGAGTGTCACAACGGGTTTATGCAAAGGTCTTGTTCGGTCTTCTAACTTGGAGGAAATATAGGAGACTTTCAGGGATGTGGATAGATGCTCTAGAGAATACCAGAAGGATTATAATTTGCAAAATATAGTTTGGTACAAGGATAGTTTTATATGGATCAACTTGGTCATTATGGGTGTTACATCATAGAACAAAAATAGCAGTTATTCATTTACCTTTGATGCATATTATAGATATAGACATGACATGATATTCAAGATAATTTAAGTAGGTTTGTTTTAATCAATTTTTTACGTTATATCTGTTAGCACGTAGGGGAAGTTTAGGATTAATGCTGGTTTGTTTTAATCAATCCTTTACGTTATATTTGTTATAGCTAACAGGAGAAATTTATGATTAACACTTTGATAATACTATATCTATTAGGCCTGAGAGGAGACAAATGTTTTCATTAGTTTATATTGAAACAGAGCCTTTGTTTCCTGTACCTTCCTTGATTTTTTCCTTTATACACATATATACAACAAATTCCTTGAACTTGACCTTATACAATCTAAAGAAGATGTAAATATAGTGTAAAAACCACAACTAGAGATAAGAAACGAGTCTATTATGGAAAAGGTTTTTTTTCCAAGAAATGTGTGCAAGGCTTTTAAGCAAAACTCAGTGAGACTTTAAACACCAATAGTCGACACCATTTCTATGGAGACCAATTTTTATAGTGATCATTTTTAATACACGAGCAGCCTTTTTTCAGTTTCAAAAGTTTAACTCTGTATATGCCACATAGAGAGCATCCTTGTGCCAAACACATAGTATTTATCAAATGATTTATACTAAAGGCTTCAAGATTATGTAACTGGTTCCATTGTAAGATTATATCAGTGTTAAAAGGTCGTCTTAGAGCTAAACAAGACTGAGAGTATTTAGTTTTGAAAAACTATTGTGTTGAAATTGCACGTGTGGCAAACGAGCCTCTGTGCAGAGAGGCGACAATAGCCAGTATTAGGACAAGGGTTGATGATTTTTTTTTCTGTCTATGATGATTTAATCCCATCTAATCTTAGTTTGACCCTTGGTATTTAAGTGTCAGACCTGTGGACCCCCATCCAGTGTTTGTGTTGCGGTTAGTTTAAGCTTGTGTCATTCACTGACTATGAAATTGTAGCTGAGGATCAGAATTATTTTCTTTGGTCAATTTTTTCTTTCTATGATGATTTAATCCCATCTAATCTAAGTTTGACCCTTGGTATTTGAGTGTCAGACCTGTGGACCCCCCATCCAGTGTTTGTGTTGCGGTTAGTTTAAGCTTGTGTCATTCACCAGGTATGAAATTGTAGCTGTGGTTCACAATTATTTCCTTCCTTTCTCCTAAGTGGCCCCTGCTTTTATGTCCAGAGTTCTAACAATAAATATCCTGTGCATTTCCTTTATCGCATCTCTAATGGAGAGAATTCTCTGCAAATTATGTACATTTTTATTGGTCAAATAAAAATCAGCAATACAACATTCAATCTACACGTACATGTAATGTTGATATATGGTGTGAGGATGTTTTTACCCTGTTAAGGAGAGAGAGAATAACTGCAAGATAAGCTATTGGATATACAGATTTTAATCAAAATGTTCCACCCTTTCCATAAGATAAAGAGATAAGAAATACAAGTTATCAAATGGACTATTTTTTGTATTACATTGAATGGAGGAAAAGGAGTTTCTCTCATTCCTTTTGTGAAATGGAAATCTTATGACTCAAATAGTCATGATCAAATACTTTGTGATATTTTTATCTTTGTCAATTCATCGATCAGCAGATTTTGCTTACAATAGTTTTATTTTCCCCACCTAAAATGCCTTCATCCGTGTTGGAAAAGGAAAACTGCAATGTCACTCGGCCAGTTATGAATGAAATAAGCACCTCAATCGCGGCCCTGCCCAGCCAAAGATTTGCGCTTCAAATTTGTTATCCAATTTTCAAAGCCACCGTAATCAGATTTGGATCTATGGGGGATGAGGGGTAATTTCCGAGCTGATGCAGAGTCCGTCTGTCATTGGCAGACCAGGAATATGATACATGTGCCGGGTTGTATATCGGTAATGCGACACATGCTCCTGCGACACAAGCTCCTGCGACAGTTCCTCCGCGTTAATTTTCTGCACCAACCAGATATTCCTAGGTTAATCAGCCCTTGGCCCAACACTGTACCTAACCCTAGACCTAACCCTAACCCTAAACCTAACCCTAACCCTAAACCTAACCCTAAACCTAAACCTACGCCTAAACCTAAACCTATTCCTAACCCTAACCTTAACCTTAACCCTAAACCTAAACCTAAACCTAAACCTAACCTAACCTAACCCTTAACCTAAACCTAACTCTTAACCTTACCTAAAACTTGATTCCAAGTTTTCAACCCTACACCTATTCTCCTGAAGCCTGCAGCGGTTCTAGCCAGAAACCACTGGTTAGGAGTTGAGACCAATTGCCTTTTGATCAGCAGAACTAGAGATCTGGGAGACCAAAAGTCTGTTAGTAAATTATATCCTGTTAATTTTTTTTTCCTTTATATATATATAGTCTCCATACAAAAGACGGGAGTTGCTGCTACCTTGTTTGGCGTTCAACAATCAGGGATAGAGCAACGTCGATCTGGCGCTGCTTAGTGGCTGCCGGGCTCACGATCAATTGGGCAAAAAGATTTTCCATTTTTGGTTTAACTTAATAAAATTTGGAGTGGACTTTAAAAGATTACTGTTATTATTATTATTATTATTATTAGTTGTCTTTTTTTAAAGCTACTCAAGTCCTATTCTTTGGTTTGTGCATTCTTTAATGAAAAGGGATTTTTTAAGTTGAAAAGGGTAGTGGGGGATGTTTGAGTTGGAGATAACACATTATCTGGGTCGATGGGTATATTCTGGTAATTGCTATAATTAGGATAAATTAGGAACATGTTTGCAATTTGTGCTATGATGTGATGTAGGAATGGATAAAGTGTAGGCTCCACTCAACAGAAGTTAACATGGGGGGTGGGGGGCTTGAGATTGAAAACTTTACAGTCAGCAGTTGTGTGCCATCTTTCCAAAAGTCTTTTTTTTAGGAGAGGGGGTCATGGTTAAATTTGAGGGCCCATGTGTCCAAAGCCTGGATATTAATGATCCTTGTCAATAATGAAATACCAAAAAAAAATATTCACCATTTCTGTCTTATCAAAATCATGACAATATACCTCATGAACTTAAAGGCCCACTGTACTACTTGTAGCTACTTGCTCCCTCTATATAGAAAACAATGCCTAATCAGTGACCATTGGTCCCCCATGATCCTCTTTTTCTTATGTTTATTGAGAGCTGAGTTGATGAGATAGCCACCTATCAGTGACCTTCCTGGGTGGTCTAATTTGTCCTAGCCATACTAGTACAAACGGCCTTTAATGCTCTATGTAAGCAGTAGGCTTGTGCAGAGGAGATTAGACAAACAAATGAGAGGATGGTACTCACTGTTAATGTGAAATCTGCAACCGAAGGATGAATGAAAGGACTGTAGAAAAAGGTATCGAATCCAAACTTGTTGTACTGCACGATAAATCCGGATATCTCCTCATCGATGCTAGGGGGCACTCTCCAAGAGATAGATGCTCTCGTCGTTGCCACGGTGTCAATATTGATGTGCTGAGGAGGAGAGATGATGACCTCGCAACGCTCCCCAAGGTATAGATGCCTGCACTCGCATTTGAACCCGGTGAACCGGTCGTTGGTGCAGACTCCTCTGTTCTGACAGGGGTTCTGAGAGCAGGTCATGAAAGGCTGCGAGGGTGTGGCACCGGCCTGTGGATACTGAGGGAATGTTGGTCTTCTGTTAGGTGGGGTTGCAGGTCTCCTTGGGGTGGTGACCCTTGGACCTATTGGCTCAACGATGATGGGACCCTTACCACGTCCTGGGGTGTTTACTCCAGGTGTTGATGGCCTGTTGGGGCGGGTTGGTCTTGGCCGTGGCGTTTGAGGTGGTCGTTGCACTGGTGGCCGCTGGACCGGTGGCCTCTGCACCGGTGGCCTCTGCACCGGTGGCCTTTGCACCGGTGGCCTCTGGACCGGTGGTTGCTGCACTGGTGGCCGCTGGACCGGTGGCCGCTGGACCGGTGGCCGTTGGACCGGTGGCCGTTGGACCGGTGGCCGTTGGACCGGTGGTTTAAAAGGGTTGATTGGTGATGTCCCGGTGTTACCCCTACCTGTATTGGGGTTGTTGCCTGGTCCTCCACCAGGCTGCACTCTCGCCCCTGGTTGAACTCCCACCCCAGGCCGACCTGGTAGCCAGGGGTTCTGCGGAGGAGGAGGAGTTACAGGAGGGTTACCACGATTAGCCGGATGCATGGGATCTCCTGGTAGAGGGTATCCTGGAAGCGGATAGAAACCAGGTTGTCCAGGTTTACTTGGGATAGATGGGTAGGTCATGCCTACAGAAGCCCAGGGGTCCAGGGGGTCGATAGGCGGTTGGACTCCTTCAGAAACAAAACCTCCATTAGCAGGAATGTTGCCATTAAACTGGGCAGACACTTGTAAACAAAGGTGTGTCAATGTAACCGTCACAAAAACAGTCATCTCCATGGCCAGGCAAGTCGTTTACAAGTACAGGGAATGTTATAGTTACAGTCTCGAGGATGTTGATGATCTAATGCTTCCGTTTGAACTATTCCAGTGTCGTTCAACGATGCAGGATTCTTATCAAGATCACCTTCCTTTTTGCGAAGTCAATAAGTTACAAGTCATGGATGAATGCAGTGGAGTCCCTCACAGTCACAGGCAAATCATGGGTACAAGTAACTCCATAAGACTTGCTTCCGTGCTCCTCTATTCAAAGCGCACTCCCGATTTAGCACGTTTTCCTGCCCCACTCACTCACAGGGTATCTCGATCATCTAACTTCCGCTCCGAAGCAGCTAGACCTCCCAGTCTCTCAAGGTGCCTTACACAGCACAGCTCAGCTACAGAGACGGCACGGAGTTCACACTGGCAGCACCTTGATCCGATCGTTCTCTTTCACCAGACGTTCCCGGGCTCTGTCATCTCCCTTGGCTCACAACCTTAAATCCCTCGTCCTGCTGGGGCTGTTCTCTCCCTCTTGGGATGAACCAAATCAAACGTCTGACTCAGAAGAAGTTTAAATTCCACTGAATCCTGATCGTCGCTCTTGCGCTTTCTTCCTTCCAATGGATGGCAGCAGCACTCCTATCGCTGAGCATCTATCTCGATTCCTGGCGCTCGTCGAAAGTAGACGCTGCCTGCAATGGAGATTCCAATTTGAGGTTATCCGAGTATTGCTTCTTTGTTGCGAGGTATCAATGGGGTGATAAGAATCTTTGGGTGACCCTGTAATAAGGAAAAGACAAAAATAGCACATCATCTTTCATATCATATTGTGAAATCAAATAGATAGAATCTCGCTTTAGGATAATGGGGTGCCAACTGTTTGCTTCGTAGAGCTTCTTTTTGAATGACATAAGACATAGAAAATCGGGATGACTAATTAATTCACTAATTTGCTCATCAATGTTTGTGGGTATTTAATATAAGGCTAAATTTCAAAATGAAGATGAGAAAAGCAAGCCTATTAATTAATTCTCTTGATCTCACTTCGTAGAACTAACGAATATAACAATATCTTTTGTAATGATAAGTTAAGTGGATAATAAAGCATTTCATATGATTAGTTCCGCAATTTTGAGGATCACAAAACATCTCTAACCAGACAGAATACTGAAGGACCTGGAGAAAATTATAAGCTGGATTAAAGGGAATGGGTAAATTTGCCTTGGATCCAAAATAAAATCAAGGATTTAGCTCATGCTGCAATCATAATTATAAACCTGTAGGTCAGTCAGGAATATCAAGACTTTTATATCGCCCGTTTGATTGTCAAGATATTTATGATCGGAAGTTTAAAATTTCAAAACCAATTATACTAGGTGTATAATGCATATTCTTGTACAAACAACTTTATGTTTCGATGAGTTTTAAACAATTAAACCCAAAGTTGGGTAATATTGAGTGGGTTAATGTAAATGTAGAAGCCATCCCGGATGCATTTTAAAGTATAGAATTTTTTGAATTACTTGATCATTCCATTTAAATGTAAATTATTACAACGAGGCTACCCTGAGAGGCAACATATTTCAAAGCTGCAAACAAAATATACATCATTTTAATGAATTTGTATTTAGGCTTATGAAAGTACCTCCCAATGGTGACTTATTAACCACAAACTTCTTGGCAGCGCTAGTTTTCACTCATATTCTTGCCAAGAATTTTGCCACAATTAATGTAGTGAAGAGATTTATGCAATTAACACACAGATCTGTCTAGTTTTATTGCTACTTGTATTTATTGCTTCTTTGAGTTTTAGGGAAATATTTTTAGACAAATATTTATAGTTCCTTTTAAAATGATTTAAGGATGATACCAACATACACAATATTGTCAAGCAAATTCAATATTTCTAGGGTAGAATTTTTGTTTTAAACTTTCCATTTGTGTCTACATGGAAAAGAGAATTTAGAACACTTACCTCAAAAAAGATTAATTCCTTGTGTTACAACTTTAATGATGTTTGTATCCTGGTTAAACTTCCTTCACAATGCTGGTAGCTTGATTTTAAATTGAAATCAAATTGGCCTTTCTTTGCCAAGAGATTTGAACCTAGTGTTGCGATTGATGAAATAAAAGAAGCTCTGTGGTAACTCGTAGGTACAGGTGGCACTCTGTATCTTAAACCAATGGAGTCACAGCCTATCAACTAGCTATTCTAAGCGCACTACTCATATCCCTTCCTCAAGATCTAGCACCTTCACGCTTTGGCTTCAACCGATAAAATGATTTCTGTTTCGGCGAGGCAAGAACCTAACTTGACCCGCACCCTCGCAACAAGCTCCCCCTGCCCAAGCTTCCTGCCTTTTTCAAACCCCCCTCCTGGAAGATGGGACGGCCCGTGTGTCTGCCCTGTCGGCGCATGCGTCACCAGTGAAGGAAGTGCATCATTGGGCCGCTCCACGGCGTGTGATAGGGGGAGGGATGGCCTGTTGGATGGGAGGGGATGTCATGTTTATTTAATGGTGGGTGGAGTGAGGTAATGTTATCATCATGTCCGCCTACATTAGGATTATGTGGGAGGCAGTAGGTCATGTCTTCTTGGATGATGGTTGGAGATAGTCCAATGGCCTTGGTGAGACTGAACCGGGATTGGTCAGCACTTAGCTCTTGTGCTGATGGACACTGACTCGTACTCCCCTTCTTTCTTCCTTTCTCCCAATTCTCTTTCTCTCTCTACTTTCTTTCTTCTCTACCTTTCACTCATTCTCCATTTCTCTCAATTCTCTCTTTCTCTCTATTTTGTTTCTTTTCTCTATTTCTCTACCTTTCTCTCTCCCTTGAACTAGGATTGGTCAGCACTTAGCTCTTTTGCTGATGGACACTGACTCCTACTCCCCCTCTTTCTTCCTTTCTCCCAATTCTCTTCCTCTCTCTACTTTCTTTCTTCTCTCTTTCTCTCCCTTTCACTCTTATTCTCCATCTCTCTCTTCCTTTCTCTCTATTTTGTTTCTTTTCTCTATTTCTCTACCTTTCTCTCTCCCTCTCTCTCCCTCTGTCTCTCTCCCTCTCCCTCTCCGTCGCCCTCTTCCTTTCTCTCAATTATCTCTTTCTCTCTCTGTTTTGTTTCTTTTCTCTATTTCTCTACCTTTCTCTCTCCCTCTCTCTCCCTCTGTCTCTCTCCCTCTCCCTCTCCGTCGCCCTCTTCCTTTCTCTCAATTATCTCTTTCTCTCTCTGTTTTGTTTCTTTTCTCTATTTCTCTACCTTTCTCTCTTCCTCTGTCTCTCCCCTGTCTCTCTCCCTCTTCCTCGCTCCTTTTCTCTCTCCCTCTTCCTCTCTCCCTTTCTTTCTCTCTGGCTCTCTCTCTCTCTCTCCCTCTTCCTCTCTCTCTCCCTCTTCCTCTCCCTCTTCCTCTCTCCTTCTTCCTCTGTTTTCCATCTGAAAGTGTACCGATCACCAACAATTAGTCTACTCTATGTGGTTAGGGTTCTCTGTCACTATACTGTCTCAAAAATATGACATATAAATAAAGTGGGAGACAAAATGCGGAGTTTCCTCTAATGCTATCCAGTACGGCTTTGCTGGTCTTTAAGTATCTACATTTATTTTTGGGGAGCATAGCTTTCATTTTTTCCTATTTTTACTCACAAGAAAAGTTGCAGACATATGTGGGACTTACCGGTAAGTTCAAAATTAGGGTTACTCCAAGAATATTTGAGTAACCCTGGTCTGGGTTTTGCTAATTAATCACCAGCTTGTGAAATTAAATGTGGAACATGATAAGATATATTTATACACCCATTGCATTAACTGAATGGATCTCTTTAATATCTTTCTCGCTCTCTGAGTCTCTCTTTCTTTCTCTCACTCCCTTTTTCTCTGTTTGAAAAAATACAACTCACAGTCATACATGTAGATTGCATGATGTAGGCTGAGAATCTTCACTCAAATTAAAAGCAGAACATTCATAAGCAACCTTTCATGTAATCTTTGCTCATTAATGGCCAAAAGGAATTAAGTTAAATGCAAAGTATCTGTATGGTGATATTCATTTATGGCAAAAAAAATCATTTTATCTACTTCTTCCTCTTCTGTTAATTCATTTATCCAGACAGACTGTTTTTAGATATAAAAAAGGTTTGATCTGTCTACATTTTCATTGAATACAAATATATTCATTCAAATAATGTATATAGTTTTATGTTTTATTTATTGACCATATGAAATTGTATACAAAGTCCCTTTTAGTTACTAAAGATATGACAATAAACAGTTGAAAATTTCTGGTCAAATTTTGTACATAATTAGTACACATTTCTGTATCCCTTTTTTTTTTTTGGTGATTTTTATCTTGATACAGACAATTTGCCACATCATTTTATTACAACAAAAAAATAAAAAAATCATATACCATCAAGTGTTCCTATCCACACCTTAACCAAGCAATCTTCTAGACAATTGCAATTGCATGACCAGTACTCAACTTTATCTTTCACTTCATAACTTGCTCAGGAAATCAACTCTAGCATTCCAAACCTGGAGTAATTTAAAAAGGAAGAACTTACTCGTTTTCATTGCCAACATTTCTTTGATATGACTTTCCTGTGTTCCTTTGTGTTTCAGGCGATATAATATTCCTTTTTGTTTTCCTGAATTCCATTATTGGGTGCTGGCTTAGACTTCCTGAAGTTTAGAGAATGAAGTTGCTCCTAAAGGCTTTCTTTCTAAGTTCTATTTTTCTTTATTGTTAAATTCTTTTGTCTAGCTTGTCGATATTGGGTGCTTGCTTCGACTTCCTGCAGAAGTTGCTCCTAAAGGCTTTCTTTCAAAGTTTTTTTTCTTCTTACTTAATTCTTTTGTCTAGCTTGTTGATATTGCTTTACACATTTTCCTGCCAGCTTTTCTTATCTCCTTTAAGGACTTTGCACTCATAAACAGTGTGAATTCTTTATATTTTCTTCCATCATTTTTTAATGCATTTTTGAATTTTTGCCAAAGTTCTATATCAGTTTTCCAGGCCTCCTTTTGAGCTGACCAAACATAGTTTTATATCCCTCGTAGTGATGCAACTTTAGCAGTCACCGGTTGTAATATAAAGGCCCTTTTCATCTTTGAAAGTCAAATAATTTGATAGGTGCATTGGGGTGGGCGAAAAATTGATAATGTGAGAAGGGTCATAGATAAAGTGTTGCTTGTATATCCATGGATAGGTATTAAAATGGGCATTTACAAAAAGTACTTTCACTATAATCAACAAAGTTTTTTTGTTAAAAGCACCATGCCTCTGTTTATTAACTTCACCGCACCTTCGCCTTTGTGTTCCTTTCCTAATTCTGCCAGTGACCTCACTGTAGCTCCTCTACTCAGGAAGCTGCCTGTTCTTACCTTACGCTCATATAATTTTTATCTTGAGAAACAATCAGATATTGGTTGATTGATAATCCAACAAATGCCGAGATTGCTGAAGTGAATGAGTCAAGATAACAATGGTTTTATGATGATTGAAACAATCAGGATTATTACCCATTTGAGAGTTGTGTCTAAAATTAGAAATGATGTCATTTTTGTAGTGTCTATATAGTTATCATCAAGAGCTCTAAATAATAATGTTTAGCTGCAGTCATAGGCCTGTCCTCATCAGCTCAAGATTGCCAAATAACCCACTATTTCAACTATTTCAACTATCCTGATCGCAAATTATCCAGCTAAACAGGTCTTCATCAGCCCGCAATTGCAATAAGCGAGATGTATTTGGTCGAGATAATCATCCCAAGTTATCTTGGGCTAGTTTGCAAAATATCCTGCTATTTGTCCGGTGCCTCTTCACCAGCCCGAAGACCCGCACTATGCACGAACGCAGAGCATAATATCTCAAGTTCGAGTTTCGAGGTTGAATCTCGAGCTGATGAAGACGCGATTTGTAACGCTTATTTCCCAAATCACAAATAGCGGGATATTTGGCAATCTCGAGCTGATGAGAGCAGGCCTACTGTGAACGTATTTATCCCTAGGGATCAGAAGGGTTCTACAAGCTATTTACCTTGGCTTTTAAGCTACAACGTTGCCCTACAGCTGTGAAAGCATTGAAGGAGATCCCTCCTACCAGAAACAGCTGCCCTTCTGCCTCACCTGGGTTGAGAGTGTCAAATGAAGATTGGCAGAGGATATATACATTAAAGGTATAGACCAGTGTTGGAAATGCCCCCTTCTCAAAAAATGAAATGGAAGCTGTCATTACCAATCATGTGAAAGAATATGTTTTGACTAATACGTGATAATACAAATTTTGCCTGGAAACCGCCTACTAATTGATATATTTGGTAAATTATTGTATCGATCCGGCCTGGATAGATAACGCGAATGCACTTCAACATTGAACATTTGAGGATATATGTCTGCTTTTTGCGAATTTAGGTTGAAGTATTGCCATCTAAACCTCTGAATGCAATATTCAAACAATATTGCATGGATATTTTGCACCCGAAACCCTTGAACCGCAATTTTACCACTACCGGTCTATATCTTTAAATACCACAATTGGGACTCGAACTGTGAATCATTGATCCACACTCTGTGAACTTGTCATGCACCCAGCGTTTTTACCACATTGCACACGAGCAATTACTTTTGCTCATAGCAAAAAAATAAATGTACTAAACAGCACATAGGGCAGGTCCCTGTAATACAAATAGCAATTGATTTTACAATTGATTGATCGATTGTACAATCAATTGAATGTAGATCGTAGTCAATTGCAAAATAGCAGTCAATTGCTAGCTTTGTGTTACGGAGCCCTGATCGCTGTACACGTAATACTCCCCTATACAAATTTAATTTCGTCGCGAACTCGTATTATGCTCGTGGTAAGCTTAATAAGATCGTTTTTTAGGCTTTAAGCTCGTAACACGCTTCCAGGACGCTAGTAACGATCTTACTAAATGTTGGCGAGCTCGTGCGCGAGTTCGTCACGAGCTCGTGGCGAACTCGCGGGTAAACTGGGGAGCTCGTGGGCGAGCTCAGGGGTAAAGGGGGAGCTTGTGACGAGCTCGTTGGTAAAAGGGGGAGCTCGTGGCGAGCTCGTGGGTAAAAGGTGGAGCTCGTGGCGAGCTCGGGTATAAACTGGGGAGCTCGTGACGAGCTCGTTGGTAAAAGGGGGAGCTCGTGGCGAGCTCGTGGGTAAAACGGGGAGTTCGTAGCGAGCTCGTGGGTAAAAGGGGGAGTTCATGGCGAGCTCGGGTTAAACTGGGGAGCTTGTGGCGAGCTCGGGGGTAAACTCCCCATAGGAAAGTGAAAAGTATGCCGCAGACCTGCCGCAGATTTGCGGCAGACTTTTAGTCTGCGGCAAAGCGTATGCCGAAGTATGCGGCAGAAAGAAATTTTGCTGCAGACTTGCCGCATACCAGTATGCCACAGGAACGGTCTGCGGCAGGGCGAAACTTTGCTCCAGACTTGCCGCATACCAGCTAGTACGCCACAGGAACAGTCTGCGGCAGATCTGCGGCAGGGCGAAAGTTTGCTCCAGACTTGCCGCATACCAGTATGCCACAGGAACAGTCTGCGGCAGGTCTGCCACAGAAAAGTGGGAAATTATACAGTCTGAAGCAAGGCTATAGGCGGCCATTTTGTAGGACATGCAGTACCATAATGAGGTTGCAGGCTGAGCCCATGACCTTGTAAATTCCTGTGTTAATTAGCACTGTTAATTGTCTTTTTAGTTTCTGTCAAACCAAACAATTTGCTTCAAGTTCAACTGGTACCATAAGAGGAATTTATTACATAAGAGGAGGCTGAGGAATTAACGGACTGTTTCAAACTTTTTTGTTGTGCGATATGTGATCTTATCTTCAGCCCCACTAACTCACTTTTTTGTTGTAACTAGGTACCCAAGACGAAAATCCAATTGAAACTAATTGAACACCAATTTAATTTTCAATTGATTTCAGTTGGTCTCAATAGGTTTTAACAGGTTTCAATGGGAATTTAATAGGACTTCAGATGGTTTCAATTGGTCCAGATTGTCCCTATTGGACCAATTTGGCCCATTGGCCCCATTGGCCTATGCCCCATTATACTTTAATGGGACCCAAATTGGCCTGAAGTTGGACTTCAATTGGTCCAATTGAAACCAATTGAAAACCTTTTAAAGTCTAATGGGGCAGATTGGTCCAATTGAAATCCCATTAAAGTCTAATAGGGCCAATTGAAACCAATCATCTCATGAATATTCATTATTACTTTACACGTGTGACAGAAAAATACATTTATCATGATTTGTTAAGCAAATTAAGACAATGCACATCATTTTTGTGATTTCTATTTTCCTTTTGCCATTATTAACCAATAGATTATTTTGTCTGATCATTTTACAATTACATTCACGTTTTAGCAATAGATTGATAGATTGATATTGATTATATGATTACTAACCAAGAAACAATATACATATTTAGTATATATATATGTGTACGAGCCTGAGTCACTTTAAATGTTACTCTTGAATACACTTCAAATGATCTATGTGATGGAGTTAATACAATTGAGAATAGAATATACCTAATTGGTAATATCGATATTGCCAATATCGATTATGAAGTATCAATCAGTTTACATTAAGCTTGCAGCCATTCCACGAGATTGTCGACGAACTCGCCGACGAGCTTGTCGACGAACTCGTTCACGAACTCGCCGACGAACTCGCCGACGAACTCGTTGACGAGCACACCAACGAGCTCGCCAACGAGCTAATCGGCCAGTGACGAGCGTGTATATTTGGAGCATGCCAACGAGCTCGCCAACGAGCACGCCAACGAGCTCGTAGCTAATTTGCATATTTGGAACGAAACGAGCTCGCTGGCGAGTTCGTCTGCTTGCTCGTCAACAAACTCGTTGGCGAGCACGCTGACGAGCTCGCGTGTAAGCGTACTGAAATTTGTATAGGGGCTGGCCACCCTCTTGCCTTTGTTTTGTCTAGAGCCTTGGTCTTTATGCTTAAATCTAATTATTGTACTAGGTAGACTGACCGCATCAACAATTCTTGACCGCCTTACCCCAAGGGTCGCTCTAGGGAAGTTAAAGATTAGCTCAGGATCCTGGAACTATTATCAGTAGGTGTTTTCACACACCTATAGCTCCTCCTTCATTGAAACTAACTCGATTTCAGGACCAAAAACTTTGATGACCTGCATGTGTATTTGAGACAATTTCAAAGAAAATTGAAAAATACCAACTGAAATTTACAAACATTACTAACTAATCCAAATATGATTTCTTTAATAGTTTTGTTTTGTTTTGAATTATTTCATTTTTGTTTGATATGATTTGATTTGATTTTGGTTTGGTTGTTTTATCTTGAAGATGATATACACGATTGTGTAGTTTGAGTTTATCTGTACATCACAAATGCACAAAATAGCCAGACCCTGATGGAATTTGGGATTTATTCAGGAGCTTTTTCTTCCCCTCAGAGTTATGTATTATATATATAGTGCGAGTCTAGGGATCAGAAACACACAGGGATGCATGCATGTAGACTGGAAGATTATGAGAAGATTCGTAGAGAGGAGGTGATAATGGCAGGATATTGTTTTATAGGATGGGTAGTCAATTATAGTCCGGAATAATAGGCCGTTGGTGGAATTTGCTGTACAATGTAGCATGTTTGTGCAGCCCCCTTATACAAAAAAAGAGCTACAGTTAAACCAAATCATTCATACCCTATATCTATTATATTTGTATAGATAATGTTTCTTTAGAATATGACAAATTGAAGCTCATATCTAAAAGTATTTAACAAAAACACTAATCTAACCCGTCCACCTTTCATTTTTGAGGTGCGTAAAACACAAAAACATTACATTTACAAGGGGTATGAATAATTAGTTATTAAAGTGTACAGGAAGTATGGTTGCATTATATTGAATTAGAATTGTTGAATTGACAATTCACAAAGGATGTAATGCAATAAATTAACCCTGCTCATAAATTACTATGTTTTCTATCTGGCAATTAAGTCGTGCGCCCTTTCCTCCATCATTGATCTTTCCCCTTGCCACATATTACAACATTAGGCTAACCACTTGGCACATTCTTCATATCATGATATTTGCAACATTTTTACAGACGTTCATGGTCAAGGCCCCTCCAAGAAAGCGAGTCTACAGCGAATAATACCGACTTGATTTGCAAACTAGATATTTTCCTTTTTTGAACAAAGGTGTTTTGTAAGCTGTTGGCATCCACCCAGAATTTGCAGTATTAATTCGAACATTTGTTCAACATCAGTTACGAATAGTGTGTCACTGGTGATTGATGTAGCCCCCCCCCCCCCAGCTCCTCCTCTCCCCTTGCTCAGAGGAAAGTTAAAGACATGGACAAATTAGAAGACGAAAAAACAAACTTTCTGAACTATTTCTCGATGAGAAGAGGGCCAAAGACAAATGAAAAAATGTTTTGGATAGATATCTGGGGCAACATCAATATACATGTATTTATATCATATAAAACCCTTTATAAGAATGTAGGGGAGTTACAAAGTAGCAAATCTAGGGAAAAGAAAATATAACATGAACTGGTAATTTACAAGTGTAAAGAGGAGGCGCGATGGCTAGGTGGTAGAGCAGTGTTCTTGTAAGAGAGAGGTCCCAGGTTAGAAAAAGTAAATGTTCTAGTGCCCTTAATAGCTAAGGCATGTATCCTCATTACCAAGTCCCTCAGAGAGGACATAAAGCCCTTGGTCCCCTGGTTGCTTACTTATAAGCATGTACTGCTTTCTTAGCAGCAGTCAGGTAAAACAATAATTAACCATCAACATTATATACTTACTTTGCATAATAGATGACATGTTTCCTTGGCTTCATTAATTTATTAATTACCAGTAAGTAATTTTACTTTTTTATTTAACTTATAAATACTAAACGCAAATTCGTTATGACCTATCAGCAGATTGTCTTGCCTTTCATATTTGGGGTAAAAACGGTCTTTCCCTAATAGTTTTATGTTTAACAAAGCAAGTTCATGCATGGATGTTAAATGATGTCCTATTTAGGACTTAGGAGCCATATGTCATAGCTCTTTAATAATAGATGGACAAGACATTGCTAATTATAAACACATTAACGCTAAATAATATACATGTACGTCACTCAACACCATGTTGTAGCATATTAGACAGTGACTCAAATGATGCACTTCATGTAGACCTAGCTACATGCCCATGTTTACACTTGCGGGACTTTATGAATTAAAACTAGGGGTTTTCCCTCGATTTGAAAGTGGAAATCGGTTTAAATTCGGTGAGGATACTGGAAATTAAAGGGACAAAGCTTACCCGCTCTGCAGCGCTAAAGGTCAATCATGCTAAATATGTACATACAAAACTCCTGTGGGAAGACCCCCTGTAAATGATGTCCTGTTCAAGTTCTGTTTCTGTTGTCGGTAGAACTAGAAGGAAGTTGAGAAGTCTAGCAGAGAACCATGCAGTGGCTAAATGTGTATTCTTGTCATTATTTGCATACATGTACAAATTTGAAAAGAAAACATTATTTACTTACGGGTCAACTTTTCTTTCTATAGAACTTTGCATAATTTGTTCTTTTGTATTTCCTTTAAATGAAAGCAGGGTAGAAAAGGGACTTATGTTATACATTTATAGTGGTTATGTGTCTTGTAGAACCTTTTTATAAAAACAAAAAATATGAAAGCATAATTATACGTTGGTTTCTCAGTAAAGATTGGCTTCCTTGTTCCTTGTGTTCCTTGTTCTGCTTTCAATTGTTAAGCCTCAATTGGCAGTTCCACCAAAGTTACAAACGTTTAACATAATCAACATTTCCTAATGCAAAGTTTTAATTTTTACTCCAATATCTGTTTTCATCATTGTTCACATTAATATAAACAATGGTGTTAAACTGAATATTTGAAACCATGTTAAATTTTTAAGGAGAAGAGGGGAAAAATCCTGAAGTAATATTTACAGAAGAATAGTTTTGATTGCAACAACATTGTGTTTGAAGGGTAAACCTATTAAAGAATTAAAACCTAAAATGAAATTACTGTATGCTTAACAAGTTAATGTGAGGTTATCTTACGCAGATGGTGAAATGTTGACTTGTTTTTGTCATGCACTGTTTCTTTGGCTATTGCTAATTGTATTTCTCAATCAATTTTTTTTTGTATAGCTTGGAAGGGTTTATCTGCTATGACTTCATTGTAGTATACTCCCAGGCCTACCCTCTATGCCCTTCCTTTCCTCAGGCTACCGGTATGTCTCTGCCTGCCTGTCTGAATGTCGGTCTCTCTTTCTCTCTCTCTCTCTCTCTCTCTCCTTCTCTGTCTTTCTCTCCCCCCTCTCTCTCTGTCTTTCTATGTCTCCCTCTCTATCTCTCTTTCTCTCTCTCTCCCTCCCTCTCTCATATATCCCCCTCTTTCCCTCTCTCTATTTCTTTCTTTCTCCCTCCGTCTATATAGATTATTTCAGTCAGAAAACAAGATTTCTAAGGTGTTTTCAAATAGTGTTTTCAAATAGTGTTTAGTCAGGGTTTCGTGATAATAATGTCTGTGTGAATTGTTTATCATTTATTTATTCACGTCTTCTTTATAAAGCAGGGTATGGTCATTCGGTTATTAAATTGCTTTACAATGAAGAACTGCTGCAACATAAAAAATACATGAATAACAACAAGAAAAATGTTTAACATGAAATACTAGAATGTACAAATAATAATAATATGTGTGACCTCATTAATTAAAGCAGTGTGGATTAAACTAAAGGTATATTTTGTGTGCTCTTTGTTCCCTATCTCAATAAAGTACCAGTACACCCATCCATCCCTATACCCCATTAAAGATCTCTCTTCCCCATTGATTTCATTATGTACAATTTTAAAGCAGTACACTAAAAGATGCGAGATGTTAAAAATAGGAAGTTAATTGTTTCTTGCGCCTCCCGCATTTTAGGTCAGGGTCTTAACCATTAACCTTTTAAAGTTGCTATTCTTTGCACACCCAAGCCTAGGAAATCCAAGATTTATGAATATATTAAAAATAGCTTACTTCATGCACGGGCCTCCCAGTCTTGTCTGAGATGGAGCTCAGTTCTGTCCTTGTTAAAGTGGCTTTTCACTCTGATGTGCCCTTTTCACAATTGTGCCTTCATTTAACCCTGACTTTTCATGCACTCTGCTTAATAATTGTGCATGTCCTTGTGTGGTAGTAGTTTTCATCTCTGTTGTACCCCATCAAACATTTACTTATTTACTCTAATTTGCAATTATAAAGCAGCAATTTTTCACCCTGTTTCGGGTTACTGTGATTTACCTGTCAATGAATTTGTTGTGCTCCATCAAACACTACCTTTTCACTTTGCTGTGCCTCATCAAACAGTAGCTTTTCACTTTGCTGTGCCCCCATCAAACACTAGCTTTTCACTCTGATGTGCCCCCATCAAACAGTAGCTTTTCACTATTGCGCCCCCATCAAACACTACCTTTTCACTTTGATGTGCCCCCATCAAACGATAGCTTTTCACTTCTTGTGCCCCCATCAAACAGTAGCTTTTCACTCTTGTGTCCCCATCAAACAGTAGCTTTTCACTCTTGTGCCCCCCATCAGACACTAGCTTTTCACTCTTGTGCCCCCATTAAACAGTAGCTTTTCACTTTGCTGTGCCCCCATCAAACAGTAGCTTTTCACTCTGCTCACCAAACACTACCTTTTCACCTTGATGTGCCCCATCAAATAGTAGCTTTTCACTTTGCTGTGCCCCATCAAACAGTAGCTTTTCACTTTACTGTGCCCTCATCAAACACTAGCTTTTCACTCTTGTGCCCCCATCAAACAGTAGCTTTTCACTCTGCTCACCAAACACTAGCTTTTCACTTTGCTGTGCCCCATCAAACAGTAGCTTTTCACTTTGATGTGCCCCCATCAAACAGTAGCTTTTCACTCTTGTGCCCTCATTTGATAGTGGCTTTTCACTTGTATACCCTCGTTTGAGAGTACCAGTACCTCTTCACTCTTCACCTTTCAAACTTGACAGCCCCTGTCGTCATCATCAGCAAGCTTTCATGTAACCTTGGGCTATCTATCAGTCTCGTCCTGTACCCTTCCTTAGGGATTCACCCAGCTAAACATAGACCATGCCGTCATTCGCCAGACCACCCCGAAAATAAAGGGAGGGGCGCTTTCTCACTTTCTCAAGCTCTTAAATTCTCAATGTCAAGAAAGTGAGAATGTGCCCTTGACTTTATGTAACTTCACCTTTGCTATGTCACAAAAATTACTAAAATGATATATCACTCATACGCTAACTGAAATGATACTTTTGCTTACTTTTTAAATAAATTTAGCTTGGTTCTCTTCAATATTCCTGCTTGTCTTTTGTGTTCATATATATTATATTTTGCACTATACTTTCTTCTCCTTAATTATCGTCTCTCTTTTTCGCACAAAGTTATGGGAGACTCTCCTTCAAGGGTTCGTCAAGAAATCTGTCTAGTCTGGAGAAAATGTGCGGAACTCTCAAATCACATGATGATGACTTCTTGTATAGCCAGCAGAAGTTCTAATATTTGTTTGTTTTTCTCTCAAAGCTTCCCTGTCATACTTTTTTAATGGAGGGGTGGGGTGAGGGCAGTCTGCAAAATCAAATTTGACTAGAATTGAATTAAACACAGATATGTTTACGTTGACATTATATATCCTACTCTCAAAACAATTGCAATGTGTTTCACAGATATACACCAATCAACTAGGGGACAAAGTGCTACATGTATGATAACCATAACGTTACTGTATTTTGTCTAACATTTCAAAATTCAAAAGGTGCTTCAAGTTGAGATTGAGGCAACTATTAGGCGGGGGAGACATTGGGTGGGCAGTTTTGTAGCATAATATCCTGTACATCTAACTCCTCCTAGGAGTATGCATGTTCCTGTAATTAAGTTTCTACAAACGTCCATTTTTAGACAAATCTATTTTGAGTGTAAATTGGAGAGGAAAGAAGGACAAGTGGGTCTGACGTATGGAAAGCGCAGGCATTTACACTTTCCTGAGCTTAATGAGGAGAAATCATGTATAACTGAGGGCATTTGATCTATTTTTCCTGGCATTTTCTCTTCTTAACATACAGTGCAGGGGTTTTGCCTTTTGAAACTTTCTCTTGAAGTGGGAAGGTTTTTCCATATTTATTATTTGTTCAAGTCATGTTTTTAAAAGAGTAAGTGTGAATTAAGTAATCCCATTTGCATTTCTGGATAAGAAATTTTAATTCTATATCAAGCTATGTACCAGGCTTACACCAAATCAGTCGTTCACTTGTAAATACCGGTATGTTACTCCTTACTCCCTGAATAGATCTCAGGCTACGTACCCGTATTCTAGATATTTTTCTTCACATTCTAAGAAACGTTCCCAGGTTTTTTTCCAAGTACACAGTGAAAACCAGGTCACCCCCGAGGTTAACCTATCACACTTATGATCACTACCCGCAGTAGGAAGCATCCGTGACGTTTCATTTTTACTAGTCAAAATTGTATTATGTCCTTCTGTAAGGGGATATTAGATATGAGAGGGGAAGTGCGAATTAAAGCATCTTAGACCCTGATCAATGGAATATATTACAGGAAGAAGGCTCTAACTCCATCAAAACAGTATTTTAGTTACATGGATAAAAAATCATAATATTATGCAATTTTGTTGATAAATTTAAGAGTGTTCAATAAATTGGCTCAGTCATTGAAGTGTGTCGTTGGTGCAGTGATTTATGACTTGACTTTCATTCAGAAGGTTTGGGATTCTGTTTGTATCAGATGCACCACCCAGGCCTGTCATCAACTCTTCATGTTCAGGATCGACACTTAACTATTCATGCAAGTGTCAGGGGAAATCCCAGTGTTATTATTATTATTTTATTGGCAAATCAAGTCACATAATACAACATTATAACAAACATGAATTGAGATTAAAAAATCAACAGAAAGCATATATAAATATTGCAATAGCAGGTGCATCCGGTCGAGCTGTATATGTTCCATGGGGTAATCATGACCATTAAAGACTTAAGATCTGTTTTCTTGGAGTAAGGTCCATCTCCCTCTCAAGCAATCAATTGCTTCTAGCACCCATCAGTTGTCGGGAGATCAAAGACGCAAAGGGCTAAATCGCAGGATATGAGAACCCTGGCGATGCCTGGACAATTGACGTAGGTTGCTCTGCCCGTGATTGTGTGTCTTGAGTCGCGGCGTAGCGCCCCGGATTAAGTCTTGAGAGAAATTGCTATGAAAATAACTCCATGACCGCTTGATTTGCGTAGGTGTCTGATTAGTTTGATGAGCCATTTGGGGTTGGGGTTTGTTTTGACATCTAAGTGACTCTAAGGCTGACGTTTGGAAGATTTAAAGATTTTTTTTGTAGATCTCTTTGTCTTGATCAGCTGGAACTAATTGTTTCACCTGTTCTTAGGAACAGATGGATGTCAGAACTCTGGGTGACCCTTCATATTGGGGTGAACTCGGTCATTACCTGCGACTCGATTTGCTCTGTCATGAGACCATTAACGTCACATTGATGTGTTGTAATTCATTGGTTACTCATGTATCATGAGTTATGACTTATGAGTATTTCGTACAGGTTAAAAAGGCTAATAGTTTCTATTGCTTGGTCCACTCATAATTGGTCTGGGGATCATGCAAATGGGTCCCTGTTATGGGGGTCAGGAGTCAATCTGAGCGGAGTGATGTACCCCCAGGTTTTCGAGCCCTGACTGATGTGACCTCTGCTACCGTAACGGATGCCAAAGGTGTCTGTTCTGGGGTTGCCCATCATCCTTTTGTCAAGGTCATGGACGAAAGTTCTGTAAGTTTCCAATGACTATCTGTCCATGGGACCAGCAGCCAACAAGTTGGTCTTGTGGTTGTCGGTCTAGTGAACCTGCATTAAAGTGGTTAGTACATCCAAGAGACCAACAATGACAGTCTCTTTAATAGTCTGTCAGTCTTGTGGGCTATCAGTCTAGTGAACCATGTACAAGGTTGTCAGAAGGCCCGTAATAAGACCAACAGTGTCGGCCTCATTGGATTTAGTGTCAAAGGCTATCGTTTACCGGTTATAAAGGCCGTAGCCAACTAGTGGACCATGGGTCTATTGAACCCTCAAAAAGTTTTCTGATCCAGACAAGACCGACATTGCATGACCTTGGCTTCAAAAGGATACTGTGCAACAAGATTTGCCTTTATGTCGCCTTTATTTTGTGAAGAGACTTTTTATCCTGGTAAGTACTCTCACTTTCAAGGTGGCACTATCTGAGACACATCATTGAGTTGATTATGATTCTTCAAATTTTCTCCACATGTCTCTTAGTTTCCATGTTAAGCTTTTTTTGAGGAAAAAACAAGAATAATGAAATTTGGCAGGGAAATGTTATCAGTCGGGCTGGGGAAAATGTGTTGAGTTTCCGAATGTAACTGCAGCAGAGACTCCAGGGGAGTGTTTCACAAAGACTAAGATCGACTTTAAGTTGGACTTGACTATGGTAGGCTGTTCATGCCACTGTTTGCTCTCACCATTATGATATTTAGATAATATTTGTTCCTTCCATATTGAATTATCAAAAATGTAAATTCTGTAGATTTGTGACCATGGTTTGTATCTCCCTATAGAGACTATAGTGGCATGAACAGCCTGTCATAGTTAAGGGTACGTTTATGCTCAACTTTTTCTGGCCAGAATGAGGCATTTGTTGAGCGTCGTTTCTCAGTTTTTGTAGAATCACAGAAAATCAATGATTATCGTAAACTCACAAAAAGGTACGTTTTGGATCAGCGATTCTGGGAAGCATAAACGCACAATCATTTGTAAACGTGTTTAAATGGAGTCAACGTAGCATGCGCAGTGCAGGTTTGCGAAATCCAGCTGCAGACTCTGCACTGCACTTCTTTGGCTCCTCCAGGCATGATTCTGGCTCTGAGCCAGAATCATGCCTAGAGGAGCCAGAGAAGTGAGCATAAACAGTACACCGTGGAACTGCGATTACAATGAGCGTTTAAAATCGCTCATTCTGCCTTCAAAATTGAGCATAAACGTACCCTAGTCCAACTAGGTCCAACTCAAATCGAACTTAGTCTCTGTGAAACACCCCCAGGGAGTACATGCTGGAAGTAGTTAGGGCTGATACTAATAGACAATAATTATGCAGGCCTGTAATCATATTCATAATTTCCTAAATGACTAAATACTCTCTTTAACTGGGGATATTTGTAAAGTGTGTTATGAAAGAAAGATAAATAAAACTTGAACTTGAACTTGAAATGTATTTATGTATATACCTTCACATATTTTTTAAGTTGTTGATCTTTGATCATCGCTAGGCATTGCAACATTCCTCTTATAAACTAGTTTGTGATCATTCAGTCAAACTTACCTCGTATAAAAGAAATTACCCTTCGCATAAGATTAAGCCCCACTTTAAGGCAGAATTCAGACTGAATACTCTCTTTAACCGGGGATTTTTCTTTCTTGAAAAGTCCCTCGCTACCCAGAGTCTGTTGCTGATTAATGCAGTAAATAGTTGTTGAGGTTCTTACATCACCACAAATCTCTTATTCACGCTGACTAAATAGCGTTCGAGAACAGCCGACAGTGACAAATTTTCGACACGTTGCCAAAAATCAGTTTTTTTTTATTCATCCACATGATCCTGCATAATACTGGTTTAATCCTAGCTTATATGCTGATGTTCTAAAAGATTTTGAAACTATTTTAACAATGGAATGAATAATTGATAGTTGATTTACTGTAGTCCCATTTATCTGCTATTAGCAGACATTGCCAAAGTGATAAACCTTGAGTTAATTAATTTAGCTATTTGGGGCGTTTTGGGTGTAATCTTCTTATGTTTAGTGCCTTGCCCGTTAAAAAAAAGGCTTTGTGAATCAGTTAGTTAAGAAAATCTACTTTTTTTTAAAAGAAATCATGAAAAGGAAGAAGAAAAAAAAAAGACAGACAGACAATAAAGAAAAAAGAAAATAGAAAAATAAGTAGAACACAATGTCTTACAAAATCTTTCCATGTGATACATGTAAATATTTGTCAACTTGATGCCAATTTAGCTATTTGGGGCGTTTTGATGTAATTTTTTTATGTTCAATGCCTTGTGAATCAGTTGGTTAAGAAACATCTTTTTTTTTAAAGAAATCATAAAAAGGAAGAAGAAAAAAAAAAGACAGACGGACAATAACGAAAAGAAAAAAGGAAACAAAAAAACACAATAGAACTCATGCCTTACAAAATCTTTCTATGTGATACATATTTGTAAACTTGAATGCAATTTAGCTATTTGGGGCGTTTTGGTGTAATTTTCTTACATCTAATGCTTGCCCTTCAAAAAGAAGGCTTTGTGAATCAGTTGGTTAAGAAATATCTTATGTTTTGAAGGCAGTGGGAGGGTTAATTCATTGTTTTGTCATGAATCATTAATACTTGAGTTCTCTTGGAATTCTCAAGAAAAATATTATGGTCAAAACAAAGGGGACAGATTATAAGTCACTCCATTAAGACAGGCATAGCTTACTACACATCCCACACAATCACATTAATCACTTTGTTTCTTCATCTGTTAATTTTACTGTTTCATTTGATCATATTTGTATTGACACTGTGTCGTAGTCAAGTTGTTAATTCCTATCGTTATTTTAATGAGGAGTGTTATTTTTCATCTTCTTTTTAAATACGGTAATACTCTTGTATTTCTCTTTACAATAATTATGAAAAATCAGCTACCACAGAGTGATGATGTCTTGGTGCAGAGATGATTTATCTCATCAAATACTTAATGTGTCCCATTTCCGCACATATTTATGGGAGAGTCTCTGGAAGGGTTCCCCCAGAGATCTGTCTACCGGTAGTCTAGACAAAAATGTGCGGAACTCCCAAATCACATGTCACTTTTGGTGCTGAGAAGTGTAGCCAAGTGTTCCGCCACATGTTTTTAGTCGAAAGAACATTTTGCTGTTCCACTACAAGGTTCAGATGGTTTAATGTTTGTGAATCATCATTTTTGAGATCCATCCTTATTCAAAATTGACATTAAAGACAGTAGCTTTGTGCACGAGGGAGCATCATAGTTTTAAATGTTAGGTTTGCAAAACTATAAAGTTTTAAGCAATGGCTGCAACACTGACGCAGATTCACACGGAACAGAAACATTGAGTGTAACAGTGCTAACCATAAGATGGCTCTTGGTTTAATAATCTCTATTTTTCAAGTGAACATAGAGTTTTTAAATGTGTGTCTATGTAGTCCTTGTGCATAAGACACCCTCAAAGTTTAAAACCACGTGCTATGTAAACTTTAATGTTAACAGACTTTTATGTGAACTTAGCTAGGATTTTAGATTTTTGTTTGGTATGGAGGACAGATATTTTCTTTCTCTTTGTTCTGAGTAGAATACTAGGAAGCAAGCAATCACTTTTTGTCTAGTTTTTGATAGGCCCATTTGTCTCCGTCTTTGAATAATTCAACAGGTTGCTGAATTTGTCATACCGCTTTACCCTGAATTGTCACAGTCTTATCTCCCTGGATACGTTAGTCATAGGTTTTGGATCTTTGAACTTGAGACTTTTTTTGTCTTTATCCCTCTTTCCTTGGTTTTCCCTCATTTTCCTTGTAAATTACAAACAGAATACACAAAAATCATCATGATTTATTTCAGATTTTTTTTTATATGGAACCTCTACCCCCCCCCCCCCCCCCCCATCCAGTGATTCAGTTGCTCTATAATCATAAAAGTATTGATAATGTCGGAGCAGTATGTGTCGAGGCCCCAATCTGAAAAGAGTTACACTTGTATGTTAGGAAATGTATGTGAAGCAATTGTTTCTGGATCATATAATGTATGTGTCATAGAATAATAGCACTTGATTCACTCACTACAAATGCTCATGAGTGTATATTAGAGACTTGACCTTCCATTTGCATGAATCGGCATGAAATGAAGGGAACTTGGACATCCCTTTCGGTCTAAGAATAGAAGGGTTTCCTGAGACGGAACAAGGAAGGTTTAACTGAACAACGGACATTCACCTGTTGGCATTATTAAACTTGACATAGAACAAGGGTGATTATAACATTGTACATCTGTTACCAGTGGTGTAGCTAACCGGAATGGTTCCCTCCACCACCCCCCCCCCCCCCACACCAAAAGAATAAAAAAATAGCAATAATTTGATAATGATAATAATAATGATAATAAGGATTGAATCAATCAATCAATCAATCAATCAATCAATAAATAGATTAATTAATTAATAAATTGATAAATAAATTAATAAATTAATAAATTGATGAATTAAAAAGTCAATATGAATAAATGAATAAATGAATGAATGAATGAATTAAGAAATGAAAATGGTGCGCAATAGACAGGAAAGGGAGAAAGCAACATGAATAAAAAGAGAAGATGATATGATAATATTACTGCCATTACTTGATTTCCTTTTTACCTCTTGTTTCCTCAATATAAGGCATAATCTATTACATAATCACTAGGGTAGATGTAAGTTGTCTTCTACGTGGTATGATTAGAATGTTGGGAAAAACTTAGAACATTTAAGCAAAGAGGTTTCTCTTATTGTTTTGGGTGTAACAGATCTTATTCAGTGTTCAAAGTACTTAGCCCAAAAAAGAAAGAAAGAAAGAAAATCATACGATGCATATTCTCAAAATTGTCAGAATTGAGTACCGGGGTACAATAAATAGCTCTTATTACGAACAGTGCCCTTTGACAATCAACACTTTTGCATTCATCCCCTTTGCTATGAATCAGCAATTAATTCCCAGTCGGGGATGCCTGACTTTGTTGATGTTTACAATGAGCGTGGAATGCAGGATCAAGCGCACGCCTTATCTCCGCCTCCCCGTGGCGTAGAGATCGTCTTACAGGTGCCTAGCTTCATCGGGGAATTCTCGTGATGATAGCTCCCTCTACCACAGGTGCGTGCAACTCGGGGCCCCATTCAGACAGGAGGCATTATTTAATAAGCCGTAGAGGCATGTTTCTGAAAAAATAGGATTTAATGGAACTCTATTCCTAACCCTACTGTAATGCAAAACCTGGTATGAAAATTACTTTCCTTCGCTACATTATTTAAGTAGCTATTTTTAGAAACATGCCATTACAAATTTTTAAATAATACCTACCCATTCAGAAAAGTGAAATGTTTCTTTCAGGTATATAAGGATCAATAACACTACTTTTTCTCAGTTTGAATGTTGGCATCATGAAACTTCATATTACAAACTATTATACAAGTATAGCAAAACACAGCTTTTAGCATCATTTGATAATAGACAATTATCAAGAAGGGGTTATCAATCATCACTGGTATGACTGGACAGCTGTAAGTTTGTACGCATGGTCAATCGGTTAATTGTAGAGAGAAGTCTGTGTTGTATTTGAAGACAAACGTTTTGCCCTGATCAGGCAAGTCCTTTTTTTCTTTCAACTTTTTTCAAACAAATGAATGTTAGTGCTTCACTTTCCTTGGTGCTCTGACATTTTCTCCTGTGACAATACTCCAGGTGTTGATTCGTCTAGAGGGTAGGGTTAGGGTTAGGGCACTGTTTCTGGTTAGGGTTAGGTGTAGTGTCGTGTCCAGGATTGAAGTAAGGAATTCAGTTAGAGTATGGAATTACTGCTGAGCAAGTGACATACCACGCAGTTAACTTTTAAAGTTCTCAGTCTTGCCCAAGTGTCGAAATCAAAACATGTCTGAAGGATTTTGTTGTTGTATGAATAAAAGGATCAGGCATCATATACAATCATGGCACTTGGCTGAACCCTTCAGTTACCAGACGTAAGAACTGGGCCCTGTTTCATAAAACTTGTTATCAATAACAAATGCTAAAGTTCGATGACAAATTTGTTCTCAGCCAATCAAATGCCACCATTTCAGTAGCTTATAACAGTTATTGTAACTTGTTATTGAAAACAAGTTCTATGAAACAGGGACAACTACAGAGGGGGGTTTATCAACACCTGCATCACCGAAAGTCTTCTGAGCCACCGCCGCTCTTGGGACTTGGTACAAGCTATCTTCCTTGCAGCTGCCTTTGCTCGTTTCTTCTTCTTTATCTCCATTTCTGAGTTGTTTTAGGAGGGTGAGCGGATGTTCAGATGGACAAAACAAGGATGTGGATGTGTGTTATCTTGAATGGCAAGACAGTCTTGAAGAGTGGGGCCTTGTACTTTGAGGTAGTTTCGGGGGTTTTGGTGGGTGTCAGGGGTCTTGGAGGGTGTCAGGTTTGGCAGGTGAGGTGAGAAACTGGGCCATGAGAATGTTGTTTTCATTTGTGTTTGGGGAGAAGGGGAGAAGGAATTCCTAGATCAAATGGGTGATTTTTTTCTTCTTGTTGATACTTTTATTTTTCAAGAGTAGATACTTCTACTTGCAGTCTGTCGGAAGTGGGCTTGTTGAAATGTATGAATAAGAATAGAAGATGACGTTTCTTCTGCTGCTGGTACTGCTGCTGATCATGATGATAATGAAACACACATTTCTGAGTTCAGTGATGATGATGATGAGGAGGATGATGATGATGATGATGAGGATGATGATGATGATGATGATGATGATGATGATGAGGATGATGATGATGATGATGATGATGATGATGATGATGATGAGGAGGATGATGATGATGATGAGGATGATGATGAGGAGGATGATGATGATGATGATGATGATGATGATGATGATGAGGATGATGATGATGATGATGATGAGGATGATGATGATGATGAGGATGATGAGGAGGAGGAGGATGATGATGATGATGATGAGGATGATGATGATGATGATGATGATGATGATAATGAGGATGATGATGAGGATGATGATGAGGAGGATGAGGATGATGATGAGGAGGAGGAGGATGATGAGGATGATGATGATGATGAGAATGATGATGATGATGATGATGAGGATGATGATGATGATGAGGATGATGATGATGATGATGATGATGAGGAGGAGGAGGAGGAGGATGATGATGATGATGATGATGATGATGAGGATGATGATGATGATGATGATGATAATGAGGATGAGGATGATGATGAGGATGATGATGAGGAGGATGAGGATGATGATGAGGAGGAGGATGATGATGATGATGATGATGATGATGATGAGGATGATAATGATGATGAGGATGATGATGATGATGAGGATGATGAGGATGATGATGAGGAGGAGGAGGATGATGATGAGGAGGAGGAGGATGATGATGATGAGGATGATGATGATGATGATGATGATGATGATGAAAATGATTGATAATAAGGAGGAGGAGGAGGATGGTGATGTTCATGCTTATTTTAAATAGTTTGTAAGCAAAAAAATAAAACATTGTTCTTATTTCTTGTCAGTATTTATTTCATTTCATAATCAGATTTATCTTATATTTATATTGTAATTGATTATTATCTCTCCGTCCTCCCTTTTCACACATATTATATCTTCTCCACATTTCATTTTCTCCCTGGTGCACACCCACCTCCCTCTGTCTGATGATCCATTTCCCCATATTTTTGTGATGTAACTTTCTACTCTTACCATATTTTGTTCAGCTTACCCAGATTTCGCTATATCACATATTTCAGGCATTTATTCCAGCTTCCACCATATTTCTCTCATATATATTTCTTTGTTCAACTTTATATTCTATGAATGTGTGCCTCTCATCCCTTCTCAATTTCCACCTCTCTCTCTCTCTCTCTCCCTCTCTCTCTCTCTCTCTCTCCCTCCCTCTCTCCCTCTCCCTCTCCCTCTCCCTCTCTCTCTCTCTCTCTCTCTCTCTCTCTTTCTTTCTCTCTCTCTCTTTCTTTTTCTCTCTCTCTTTTTCTCTCTGGGTTCCATCCTATTCCACATTGTTTCAATTAAGTGCATACTTATATTTTTAATTAGGGGGTGTGACAAGTTTAGATAATTTCATCCAAGTGAATCATAAAACCAGGCCCAAAGGAGGGCCGGTATAATCAGGGGTAGGATTTTAGGGTGTGCCAAATGAGGTCAAATAATCCCCAGTCTAGAGAGGGGAAGAAAAAAATCGTCATCTGGGGCTCTATTCATACTTCTAGGGGTGCGTTCAAGCGATTTTTTGAAGCTAGAATCACAAACATGAATCACTAATCACAAATCAAAACGCCGTTAAAAAACAGGGTTACTGTAGGAGAGCGTTTTAAAGACGTTTATTTTTACGGTCATAAAAAAATAGCTTGAAATAACTTGAACACAATAGTGTGTTAAACTGAACGTCTTTGAAAACCGTGTTTCTAGTGTGAAAAGGTGTCGCTTGAACGCACCCCTTTTGCCATTGAAATAGTGCAATGACGGCATGCATTATAATGTATTATACAACACCTACGTGGATCCTTGTCATTTGATTGGACGATTGTTGGTCACATGATATTCAATAGATGGTATATTGCACGGTCGTGCATTTTTGGTTATATGCGCCGTGCATTTTTGGTTATATACAGACTGCGTACCTCTCTGCTGCATGTGCGCGTATCCCTGCGTGTATCTGACGCGAAGGCAATCTGCATGTAATCGAGAAGACTTGACTCGAACTTTAATTTATCTTTATAAGGAGTAAAGCATAATTTGTTGATTAACGTTCTATTAGGTCTTCTTCGATGTTGTATAAAACAAATAATGAATGTTTTTCATTCGTTTAATAGTGCAAATATGTTCATTCGTTGAAAGATTAACGTTAATTCTATTCAACTCGGCTGACGCCTCGTTGAATAGAATGTTAATCTTTCAACTCATGAACATATTTGCACTATTGAACTCATAACCATTCATTATTTGTACAGTGCGTCCCAGAAAAAACGAAACCGAGAAGTATCGATGTTCTATCATAACTTAATCATAACTATAATTAATGAATGATACATATTTGAAAAGCTTAGAGTCTCCTCTTACATGTGATGCTACTCAGATAATGCATATTTCACGCATGAGTGATTAAAAGCAATTTGAAGGAAGGAAACCAAAAAGACTTTTGGCGGGCGGTATCTGAATTCCGAAGAAAAATTCACATTTCTAGAAAGTTGAGTTTCTGCCCTTTCATATGACACCTCAATCAGGAAAAATGAGGGAGGAATGACAAAGTTCTGTTTGTTTAAAGTAGTGCTTGCATTTCCATAATTTTATTAAACGAATTCGTTTTCACTGGCTGCCTGCCGTATCAATAAACGAAATTAACAAAAGACTTAACTCCGTTTCGTTGACAATCAGCCGTAGACGAGAGTCTTCATGCATGGCTGATTGTCAACGAAACGGAGTTAAGTCTTTTGTCAAATCTGCTTTTTGCTACGGCAGGTACCCAGTGAAAACGAATTCGTTTGTTAAAATAATGAAAATGTAAGGGCTACTTTAAACAAACAGAACTTTGTTATTCCTGGCTCATTTTTCTTGATTGAGGTATCATATGAAAGAGCAGAAAATTAACTTTCTAGAAATATTAATCTTTCTTTGAAATTCAGATACCGCCCGCCAAATTACTTGTTGGTTTCCTTCCTTCAAATTGCTTTTAATCACTCATGCGTGAAATATGCATTATCTGAGTAGTATCACATGAAAGAGGAGACTCTAAGCTTTCCAAATATGTATCATTCATTAATTATGGTTGTGATTAAGTTATGATAAAACATCGATACTTCTCGGTTTCGTTTTTTCTGGGACGCACTGTATAGTGTAGTGAATGCACTAGAGCAACATCTATAGGTCCTCAATTTATTAGGTTACTAATTTTTGTTTTTATAAACTTAATATCAAGTTCAAGCATATGAAATAACACGAGATTGAACAAGAATTGTGTGTTTTCCCAATCATGTCAAGGCCCCTCTCATATTATTGCATTGTACCCAATTTAATAATGTACAGTACAATTCTTCCATTTTTTAACATCTCTTGTTTTTTCTTATTGAAATTAGGTTTCTTGTAATTTACATCCATTATTTAATAGTATAGTATTAATGACTGCTTTGAGAGAAATAGTTGTTTTTATACGCTCAAGGGAAGGTTAGAATTGTGCTATTACCCGAGGCATGCCGAGAGCAATAGCCCAATTGTAACCTTCCCGAGAGCGTATAAAAACAACTATTTCTCGAATATTAAAGCAGTCATTAATACTTTTATATGCCGAAAAAAAATAGACTAAAAAATAAAAAATAAAAAATAAAAAAACTTTTGTCGAAGATGGGATTCGATCTCTTGCGTACAAAAGGTGATGTAACTAAAATCACTGCCTTAAACCGCTCGGCTATCGCGCTCTGTTACCATACATATAATTTTTTTTCTTATATATACATTAAAATGGATTGAAAACGGCTTCGCGTGGTGGATGCTTCGCGGCTGCTCCATTAAACAGGCCCTTCTTTTACTTTTGCAATGCATATTGGCACGAATTTAGATCAAGATCTATCGGCAGATGTTGTTTTTTTGTTTTTGGAAGTTTATTTTCGTCTTCATGTCAACAATGCAAGATAAAATTGTCGGTAAGATCGATCGAGATTCAATTGTATTGAAATTACCGACCAATTCTTCGCACACGTACGGTATCCTCGATCGCTCAGACCATTTTTTAACATGTAAACCTATGGGGTAACCATGGAGACTGAACTATTTTCCCAATAACCATGGTTACTGGGATTATAGAACTGTTTTAACCATGGTTACTGGGAATTTTACAGAAATAGTTGAAGTTTATGAATGCAATTTCGACCAATCAGATGGCTGGATTTCTTAAGTGAGGTATATAATATAGTATTAATGACTGCTTTGAGAGAAATAGTTGTTTTTATACGCTCAAGGGAAGGTTAGAATTGTGCTATTACCCGAGGCGTGCCGAGGGCAATAGCCCAATTGTAACCTTCCCGAGAGCGTATAAAAACAACTATTTCTCGAATATTAAAGCAGTCATTAATATTTTTATATGCCAAAAAAAAATAGACTGAAAAATAAAAAATAAAAAATAAAAAAACTTTTGTCAAAGATGGGATTCGATCTCTTGCGTACTAAAGGTGATGTAACTAAAATCAGCGCCTTAAACCACTCGGCCAGCGCGCTCTGTCACCATATATAGCAGTTATACCAAAAGACGTTAAAAGATGGGAGTTGTTGCTACCTTGTTTGATGTTCAACAATAAGGGATAGAGCAACGTCGATCTGGCGCTGCTCAGTGGCTGCCGGGCTCACGATCAATTGGGCAAAAAGAATTTCCGTTTCGGTTTAATAAAATTTGGAGTGGACTATTAGGCTATTATTATTATTATTATTATTATTAGTTTTCTCTAATATATACATTAAAATGGATTGAATCGTGGTAGATGCTACGCCGCTGCTCCATTAAATGGGACCTTCTTTTACTTTTGCAATGCATATTGGCACGAACTTAGATCAAGATCTATCGGCAGATGTTGTTTTTTTGTTTTTGGAAGTTTATTTTCGTCTTCATGTCAACAATGCAAGATAAAATTGTCGGTAAGATCGATCGAGATTCAATTGTATTGAAATTACCGACCAATTCTTCGCACACGTACGGTATCCTCGATCGCTCAGACCATTTTTTAACATGTAAACCTATGGGGTAACCATGGTTATTGGGATTTTAGAACTGTTTTAACCATGGTTACTGGGAATTTTCGGGAACAGTTAAAGTTTATGAATGCAATTTCGACCAATCAGATTGCTGGATTACTTAAGTGAGGTATATAATGTAATCTATTCATAGCCTCTTCTCTTTTTTGTATATTTTGATACTGATTAATTTTAAACTCTATCCCACATTTCCCAATCTAGGTTTCTATTGATTTCATGATCTTTATTTCAAAATATTTCTTCATTTTTTTTCATAGATGAAATTAATTGTATCCTACAGAATATTCAATCTGGATTATTGATGTTAAATACCGGTATATCACACTTTTATCATCCTTTCCTACAGGTCTTCATTGCATCAATCTATTTCTATGTCATCTTCTTCTTTGTTCATATGCTGACATGCCTGGGACTGAGTGCACAGATCTACTACATGGGCACCGTCAAAATAGGTAGGAACATCGTACAGTAGCGATGAATTAAGACTGCATATCGCGTTCTGATATAACATCCTACAGTAGATATACCGGCAATTGGATATTAATGTTAAAAGCTTTGAACCCATTGAAATTGTTTAAAAGCACCTCTGCACTAGTTTTGCCAGGAGGGATTAGACCTCCCTGCATGGTCACTGACAGGTGGTTATCTCATCAAATCAGCTTTCAATTAATATAAGAAAAAGGGGTTCATGGAGGACCAATGGTAACCACTTAGGCATTTTTTGCTATATAGAGGATGCAGATAGCTATAAGTAGTGCAGTGGGGCATTAAAAGAATAGACCATGGCACATCTTGCTGTTCGTCTCTTTGATTTATGGACATATACCATTGTCCTTTGGTTTTGTTTTTGTGTGTGCATGTGGGTGTGTGGGTTTGTTTGTTCCGGAGCTCATCTAACTTTACCTAAACAGCGCAAGATGGAAGGAACTGACCCAGACCAAGTTGTGGATGTGATATGGGTCTCACAAGGTGTGCGGTTATTTTTCACAGGTGTAAGAATGGTTCGCGTTCACCCAGGCCAGGCTTTATTTAGCAATTTGATCCAGAGCCAAAACAAAGTGGTTTTGCTTTTGCACGACATGTAATTATGCCGAAACATGTGGCACCATTTACAAGTTTCCTTTCATTAATGTATTGGTGTGAAATGAGTCCCTAAGGTGTGTCAGTTATTCTCAACAGGTTTAAGAATGTTTCACATTCATGCAGGCCAGGCTTAAAAGTGGTTTGACCCAAAGTCAAATCCAAGTGCACATACATGTACAAGAAAGTTGGCTCCATGCACAATTTTCTTAATTAATTGGTGTGAAATAGGTCCCACAAGGCTTATGGTTATCCTTCACAGGTGTATGTTTCACATTCATCCACGCCAGGCTTGAAAGTTATTTGATTCTAAGCCAAAAGTTCAATACCAAGTGGTTTTGCTCTCGCACGAAATGTGATTATGATGAAACACGAGGCAACATTTTCAATTTTCTTTAATTAATTTATTGGTGTGAAACGGGTCCCCCAAGGTGCATGCTTATTCTCCACAGGTTTAAGAATGTTTCACACTCATCTAGGCTAGGCTTTATAAAGTAATCTGACCTAAAGTCAAATCCAAGTGCACAGATTACAATGACATACTTGTCACCTCTTACAAATTTCTTTAATGAATTTGTTGGTGTGAAATGGGTCCCCAGGGTGTGTGGGTTATTCTTCACAGGGTTAAAGGTAATACAAAGTTTTGGTACGGGGTCATGAATTTAGTTCAAATGAACATATTGGAAGCATATGCGATCCTACAATATTCAGTGATCGTTGTCGCGGTTGAAATCAAGTCTAAAGTTATGAAATTGTAAATAATAAACTCTTTATGTTGTATAGCTCCCTCTCAAGGTCAAGATATTAATTAAGCTATAGAACAATGTTTCTTGACTAAAGTCGACCGTTTAGCTATTCCCGTTTGTAATTATATATCACAACTACATATTCTGAGATTTTCATGGTAGCAGCTACCATTGTACGGCCGTAGCCGCTATTTGAAATTTATCAAAATTTACCGGGAGCACCAGTAAATTTTTATATTCAATTTTTCTCGAAAGCAGAAGTGTTTTAGGGGCTAAAAAATTTAGTGCTTATAAAACATCTACATGGGCATCCAAATATATAAAAATTGTAAAGAATTATTATCCACCCAATTTTCAAAATTCCAAAACTTTGTTTTACCTTAAGAGTGTATCACATTTGTCTAGGCAAGGCTTGAAAGTGGTTTGATCCAGAGCCAAAGTCAAGTGGTTGTGATTTTGCACGAAACGTGATTACGATGAAACACGCGGGACCATTTACGATACTCTCAGTTCTCTGTGAGTTGATGCCAACCGGAATTATCCACATCACTGTCAAGATGAAACAAGTGTTTCCTGAGGGTCTTGAAACAAAAGGCTTTAATCTGAAGGCACTTAGTATTTTGAATTCAAATTGTTATGTTTTCAAATGTAGGAAATTGTGAGTTAGTGAATATGCAAATGTAGCAAGGAATCATTGCATTGAAATACCAGTAACAACCACAAAAATTGAACATTAGAGTATTATTAATTTGATTCATGCAATTATATCA
>JAVYIG010008373.1:0-82500 GCA_035222895.1 Strongylocentrotus droebachiensis
GCAGTTGCTTCCCCTACTGACAACACGCCTTGCCAGCGCGTCAGTATATGGCAGAAAACCCTCATGACAATTATGGAAAGAAAACTTAAAGGCCCGGTCACACAGAGGGGACGCATGGAGAACGCACGGCCAGCGCATTGGAAATTTGCAATTTTGGCCAGTGCGTTGTCGTGCGCCCAACTTTTGTCGAAGCTACAGCGAGCTGACACCAAATGCATATAGCGTGTTGCTAGCGCGCTGAGCGCATACAGGGCGCATACAGTGCGCATACAGACCGTACACAGAGCGCACATGATAACAACTTCCACGAATGCACAGCGTGTTGCTAGCGCGCTGGACGTATGGTCCACGCATGCACCGCGTTCTCAACAGAAGTGTTCACACATAGACGACGCACGGCCCGCGCATTGGAAATCGGTAAAGGCTGTGTGCCTAACTTTTGTCATGATTTTGGAAAAGCTAGCGAGCTGACACAAAATGCATAGCGTGTAGCTAGCGCGCTGTGTGTATACAGGGCGTGTGCACCGCGTATGCCTGGCGCTGGTCTAGCGCGCTCCGCGCATGTCTGGCGTGCCTTTGGCGTGTACATTCATGCGTCGAGCTCCGCGCACACTTTTAAGCATGCTCAAAAAATCGCGACACACACATCGAATGACGACGAATGCATAGCGTGGGTCCAGCGCGCTCGACGAACGAGTAACGAATGATGACGCACTGGCCAAAATTGCAAATTTTCAATGCGCCGGCCGTGCGTCCCCCATGCGTCGTCTGTGTGTGACCGGGCCTTTAAAGGAGGCCGTAAAGCCCATGGCCGTAACGGGCGCAACACTCAGAGTTGCAAATTGATCAGCAAACGCATTGAAGAGGATTCTTTTGATGAAATGTTGAAGGTCAAAGCCAAATGGAAGCTGTAAGATGGAGGGATGCAATAAAACTGGCCAAGTGGAAAAATCTGAACTAAATATTTGTACATACAATGTTAGAACCTTGAGAACCGAGGAAAGTGTAGACAGTTTGTTGAATGAACTAGAGGGATTCAAATGGGACGTCATCGGGTTTGCTGAAACGAAGAGAGAAGGAGAAGGATTGACAGAACTTAAAGGAGTCACATGGCTCTACAACAGGGGAAAAACAGAGGATGACAAAAATGCAAAAGGAATTGGATTTCTAATCCATAACAAATTTAAGGACTAGGTGAAAGAAGTTAAAAGCTATTCAAACAGGGTAGCTGCCATGAAAATACAATTGACGGGAAAGGATGAAATGTGCATCATACAAGTTTATGCACCCACAAGTGATTATGATGATATAATAGTGGAGGAATTATATGAAGATATCAATAAGGCCATTACAGACAATTCGGGTACCTATACAGTTCTTATGGGTGACTTCAATGCGAACATTGGACAACGTGAAAAAGGCGAAGAAAATATCATGGGAACATTCAGCTACGGAGAAAGAAACAGGAGTGGTGAAAGGATGATAGAATTTGCAATGGAACATAAACTTAAAGTGACCAATACATACTTTAAGAAACACAAGAGTCGTTACTGGACCTGGGAGAGTCCAAATGGAGTTACTAAAAACCAGATAGATTTCATACTTAGTAACCAGCGAGGGGTAGTCAAGAACTGTGAAGTCATCACCAATGTAGATATTACAAGTGATCATAGAATGGTCAGAGTCAATATAAGCATCAACAAGGAACTAGCCAGGCTTAGATTCATTCAAAATAAAAGGAAGACACGGATTAACATCATGAAGCTGAAGGAAAAGAAAGAAGAATTCCAACTAAAGCTTCACAACCGCTTTGATGGATTAGAGTTGGAGGATATGGACATTGACGAGCGATGCGATATGGTGACATCAGCATTGCTAGAAGAAGCCAAATATGTAGCCCAAACTTAGAAAAGAAATATAGTAAGATCGGAAGAGGACAATGTAATAGAGGAACTAGATCAAAGAAGAAAGGAAATACGATCGAAAGAATCCGAGACAACAACAGAAAAAGTGGAGTATGCAGAAATAGTAAAATTGGTGAAAAAGAAACGACGCCAAAGGAAAAGACGAAAAACTTCTAAACTCATTTTAGAAACTCTAGAAAGCGGAAGGGGACCAAAACAATACAAAAGATGGAATGCAAAAAGTCAAGAATGAGCAAATTGAAGCAAAAAGATGGAAATATAACTTCTGAGAGATCGAAACTACTAGAAATATGCGCTGATTTCTACCAGGAACGTTATGGTTCAACGAAAAAAAAATAGATATAGATATCTCATTCAGAAACTCAAACATACCGCCAATACTACAGAGAGAAGTTGAGGAAGCTGTAAACAGTATGAAGGACAACAATGCACCGGGAAATGACGAAATAACAAGTGATACTATCAAACAAGGAGGGGAGGAGACAATTACACAGTTACTGAAACTATTCAACCAGATATTGGAAAAGCAACAGATTCCAACCACTTGGAAAGAGGCAAAAAATAATTCTTTTATACAAGAAAGGTGATGAAGCTGATGTAAAAAACTATCGCCCAATGAGCCTTCTATCTCATCTGTACAAGATTTTCACCAAAGTAATCCAAAATAGAATCAAAGATATATTGGACACAAATCAACCCAGAGAACAAGCAGGGTTTAGAGCTGGATTCTCAACAAAAGTCCACCTACAAACTATAAATCAACTCATTGAGAAGGCAAATGAGTACCAACTTCAACTATGCCTCGGATTTGTAGACTACCAGAAGGCGTTTGATTCCATCGAACACACAGACATGTTTGATGCTCTACGAAAGATTAATATTGCAGAAGGGTATGTGAGCATCCTGGAAGATATTTACACCAACGCAGTAGCCAGAATTCACATTGATAATGATGTACCAAGGGAGGTCAAGATCCAGAAGGGAGTCCGACAGGGAGACACATTATCTCCAAAGATATTCACAGCCACTATAGAGGAAGTATTTAAAAAGTCGCATTTAAAGTGGAGGAGTAAACATTGATGGGGAAACACTTACTGATCTCAGATTCGCTGATGGTGTGGACTTGATCTATATTATATGGCTAACTATGACACAGATGAAAACATCGAGATAGAAGGTAGAACGTTAGAGAGAGTAAGCAGTTACAAGTATCTGGGACAAACTTTGAAAATGGAAGACACCACAAAAGAAGAAGTTATGATGAGAGTAAAAGCAGGATGGATAAACTTTGGAAGATACAAAGACATGTTGAGCGATAAAAACATACCCATGTCACTAAGAAGCAAATTGTTCAACCAATGCATTCTAACAACTATGACATATGGATCAGAAACATGGTCATTGACAAAGGATCTAGAACAGTAGCTTGTGACTACTCAACGAGCTATGGAGAGAAAGATGTCGCATTTATCTCTGCGAGACCAAATCAATCACAAAGTCATACGCCAGAAGAAAAAGGTTAAAGACATCAGGGAGAAAGTCAGAGAATCAAAGTGGAGATGTGCTGGGCATGTAGCAAGACTTCAGGACAATAGATGGACAAATCGTTTAACAGAATGGCAACCAAGGATGGGAAAGAGAAGAAGAGGAGGCAGAAGAGAAGATGGAGAGATGACCTAACATCATACATGGGAACGGCCGCTTGGACTAGGACAGTTAGAGACAGAAGAGAATGGAAATGTTATGAGGAGGGCTTTGTCCACCGTGTGGATGAACTACAGCCTGATAGATAGATAGATGTCCCATTTGCAGGCCAAAAAATGAAAAGGTTAAATTCCAACGGCATTTGAAAGATAATACTAATTTAGAACTTCCCTAAAAAATGGGGGGGGGGGGGGGGCTTGAAAATGTCTTTAAGTGGGAAAATAACGACTATTTGTTGTCAAATCGACTTAAGAGCTATAGAGCCAGTAATTAATAGTCTGTTTTTCAGACCATTGTACCAAATGGTCGTACGTTTCATGCCGCGCAAAGATTCAATCAGTTTAATTTTGGCCATCACAAGAAGTGGGTTATTGATGTAGACAAATGCTCATATACCCTTTACAGCTCATTTTATGTATGTTATTACCAATGAATTTTAAAAAAAGGCAGTCAGTCACTCAACAGTGTCTGACAGTGAAGTCTAGCAAGTAAACGGGTTTCCTTGCATAATTTGAATATTAGGACACTGCTAACGTTTAAATTTCACAGATAGGACATGTCATGACATATTTATGATTCCTGCAAAGTTCTACAGAGTTTGATGTTGGCTGCAAAAGGGACATAGTATCTTTAAGGAGAAAAAATAGCGTGATCAAATAATACCTTAATAAATAACATAATGTTACCTAGAACTCAGTTACAAAAGGGAGCGGAACGTAAAATGTACTTTTTAGAGACTGCTCAAAATTGTTGCTGGACGTGACACCTCTGAGCTGGAGAGGAAGCACATTCCATAAAAAAAAGGGTGCTAGATTGCTGAAGGCACATTCTCCCTAGTATCTGGTACTGACTCTGGGAGTTTGGAGGAGATTCATAGCGGTGGACCGTAGGTTTCTATTTAACTGGGTTATATAATCCGAGGATGGCCGATACAAGTACGAAGGGGCAGTATACTGTCAAGAACCAGTCACTGTAATTGAAATGGTCGATGATATTACAGATGATAGGAAATGTTAGATTGTTTTCGTCGTAAGAATACAGGACTTTGTGTGCTCAGCATCGGTCAAAACTCCATTCCATTTACAAATATGACTTTTGGAATTTGAATATTATCATTTTGTTGCAAAATGTTCAAAATTACTCTTATTCGTACATTACAGTTGGTTGCTGTGACATTGAATTAAACTGTTTGTATTACACCTAAAAAGAGAGAATCCAATTTAATGATTGTGCATTATGTTTTTGGAACCGAATAGTGCTATGCGGTTAAAAGAGGGTTAGCAAAGAAACGAGATGAGAAAGAATGAACGCCATAGTGACCAGAAATTGCAATGCATCGTGCACGACATACACATAATCATCATTATCCAATCAATGAGCAATGTCATGAACACCTCGATTAGTTTAATTTAATTCTACTATGATTAGGACAAGTAGGTCATCATAGACGGATGAATGCGGTTTGAGAAAGCGCAAACAAGTAATAATTTAGGCATAGTGATGTGGATCAATTATTCAAGGACAATTTCCGCCATTCGAGACCAATTATTGTAATTCTAAAATGCAACAACAAAAAGAGAGAAAAAAAAAAAAGAAAGACAATAACCTCCTTAGGTGACGACGTCGCTTTGTCATGCTCGAATCATCTCCAAGCTCATACTTATATAAAATAGAGAACAAAATAGATAGAAACACTACTTCATATATGTTTATATAAAATTCGTTATAACCAAGAAATCAAAAAGTGATAACGATCTTTACAATTATAAATTATCAAACCATCTTTCATAGACCCCCTAAAGATCGCCATAGAGTAAGTCCAAAAGGATGTATTTTCATTTTATTTCTTCCTCCATACCTTAATGACTCGTTTTTTCACTACATATGTCCTTTTAATGACGCTGTAAGATGTATATATTAGGAGGACATATGTAGTGAAAAAATGAGTCATTATTAAGTAGACTTGGTCATTTATAGCAGATTATTTCGTGTCATGTTAACGATTGAAAAATATAAATACTGCCCTCTACGTACGTTTTCAGGCAGAGGAAACGTATTAAAGGCCTCCCAAGAAACGAAAGGTTTAATCATAAGTCATAAGTTTCATTATTTATATTATTTTTAATTTACGGTTAGGGTTAGGTTTAATATACTAGTTTGTATGATGTCCGGTTAATGTAACATGTAGGGTTATATATAAATGTCCTGTTAATACAACAAGTTGGTATATATATATGAATGAATGAATGGTGGGGACCTGGTAATGAGGATTAGTGCCTTACCAAAGGGCACTAGCGCATCGCCTTGGTTTCGAACCCGGGTCACTGGATTTCAAGACGACTGCTCTACCGATTGAGCTATCGCTCCTCCAATATCAGTGCCATGTGGTGGATCCACGTGGGGGCCGAATCGGCCACCCCCCCCCCCCCAAAAAAAAGGGGGGGCCCATAAGGCGGGCCCTTGGACCCCATCAAGAAGGGCAAGCGCTCAACGCGCTAGCAGTGCGTTTTGTGCAAACGTTGGTTTGTCCCCCCCAAAAAAAAAAATTCGGAAATCCCAGATCCGCCGCTGCATATTTACTCGTAGATAGACCCTTTTTATAGATATTGCCAAATTGATGTACACATACAAATGAGTATAGGCACGCACTTTGCAGCTCCTCTCTGATTGGTCCGATGGTATACAACATCTACCACACACATCGAGCTAGCCATTGTTTGTAATGCCCCTTCAGCAGGAACACACCCGCTCTGTAACATCTCAAACAGAAATCAATTGTGACCAGCCGCCAAATTGAAGTGTCGTTTATTAAATGAACGACAAGAACCTATTGCATTTTCCATCTTCAATTGTGTGCAAATAAGCACCCATCCACGCATTTCAAGATAAGAGCAGAGGACAATTTATATTAAGGTAAGACTTATAAAGGGTCAAATGGGGTTTTATCAAAGAATTCCATGAGGATGATCAATTGTATTGGATAACAAATTTATAGAAAGCTGAATTTTATACATGTATATTTCAAAGAATTACAAAATAAAGCTCATTTCAATCTACTTTTCTTTTTTTTCTTTTTTGGGGGGAGGGTAAAAGTTTTCAACTTTTCTCATTTCTTAGAAGTTTCAATTTTGTTATGTCTACCTAACATTAATGACCCCATTTAGCATGTTTGGTTATTGAAAACATTAACAACATTCGCAAAGCGTTGCTTGCTTCATCTTCATCTTTTTACATAATTTGTCGTAAAAGCTGAGAAAACGGTATTAATTTTACAGTGATGAGTCCCTTTTTTTTCTTCTTCTTACTATACAATAGATGCAGAGACATAAATCCATTGTTACCCTGAGAGACATGTTCCTATTTTTTTGTAGTTCATCCGTCATTGGTAAGTTATAATGATTTTGGTCTTTTATTTTGATTAATAAGGAGCATAATCGCTGGCTAGATCAGTTACATTTGTGGCAAAAGTCCAATTTGAGGGTTTTGAGACGATGGATATTGTAAAAATGGACCTCCCTGCAAAAATTCTAGGTGGAATTTCTGGAAAATATACTGCTGAAAAACAGTTGCAGCCATATTTCAAAATAGTCGCCATGTGAATCTAATATTGAACAGTTTTGAAGATTATTTTTAACATAACCACAATTTCACCATGTGCGAGGTGTTATTTAAAAGAGAATTACACATTTTCTACAAAATGATACCGCATTTTGTAGGCTTGATGACAATTTGCCTTACAGCATAAAGCAAAATTGTGATTTTCCCCTAAATTTTCCCCATAATATAAATTGCGCCGAAAATGCATGTTTCTCTACATTTCATAAATTATCTTCACTAATGACTTGAACCTTTTTAGAAAAATACCCACAGATAGGGACAATATTATGTCAAAAATGTTAACAAAAAATGTATAGCGCTCTTAACTTAATATGTTAATATCAGTCAACATGGCATTTGTCATTGCTAATAGTAGGTATAGCACACCAAAAATAATTACAACAAACACATGTTATTTGATGGTTGTCAATGATGAAGCTTTATGAAAGCTTCAAAAAACAAAAAACAGAATTGAAATCGGTCAATGCGTTGTGATTTTATACCATTTTTTTGATATCGCAAAATTACCGAAAAACCTGCCAGAAATGGTCAAATTGTCAAAAATGGCATAATTCGACAAAGTTGACAGCTTAATTCATCACTTTCTTGGACACAAATAATAAATTTAATTATCAGACACTAAAATATCATCTTTGTGGTAAAAAATACAAAAAAGAAAATTCATATATCTATTACCGTTTTGAAAACAGAAGCCAACAAAATAAGTCATTTTTGCCATTTTTGCGAATCTGCAGATATAAAAAAGTTGTGAAAATAACTAAGTCCGCCTAATTAATATGCGCATATGTAATCAAATCAAAACCGAACATGATACATCAGTGAAACCTATGTATATCAGACAGGTATGGAAATATATTTCATTTGTAATAAAATAAAATCATGAATATTCATCAAATATGCAAATTAGGTCATTTCAGCTAATTATATATTCGTGCACTCATTATGCAAATTAGGAAAGTCAAACTGTTCATTTTGGGGGCATTTTTTAAATCATTTATTCATAGATCATATTTACACCAAATATTTACCTTAAATTCCTAATATTTTTGCAATGCCAATACAATATGGCGATGGAAATTACTTGGATCACCGCCACAGCTATTTCCTCATGTGTTTCACAAATAATTTAGAAAAACCTATCATATGATAAGAATTTGTAGACTTTCAGCTACATCACAGTATATTTGCCTTTTTCAAAAATGTCAGATTTGAGGATTTATGACGATTTTCCGAGATACCATTCAACAGGCTTTCTAACTCAATCCTGCACCTACTAACCTAATATAGCACATACGACGGCATTCAAATTTCCCGCCTTTTCTAGGAGGCCAATCATGAAGAAAGTGTAGCGGTAGAAAACTTAAACACTAAAACATCAGAATCAGACTTAAACACCACGGTTTATCAAACCCCTTCTCCTGGCAAAGATCCAAATTAAACAGATTTTAAACTGTTCATTACCCCCAATAGACAAAAATAAATCTTTTAAAAATATGAGTCCCATAAAAATTGCACGAGCGATTAGAGATGTGTGTGTTAGTCCCGTGGAATTCATAAAACCTGTTAGCTCTGGATTACTAGTTAAGTGTAAGAACACAAAACAAGTTCGAGCAATCCTACAGTTGGATAATATAGGGAATAATCCCGTCAAAGTGACCGAGGGTGCAAGAGGCGCCAAAGGGGTAATTTACGCCATTCCAACAGAAATGACCGAGGAAGAAATTTTGTCTGAATTAAGAACGCAACAGGTAACAGCGGTTAAAAGAATGACAAAAAGGGTGAAGAATGGAGAAGATAAAGATCAAATGGAAACAAACGAATCAAAGCAGATTCCTCTAACAAGCGTCATCCTGACCTTTAGTACATCCACTTTACCAACATCGATAAGGATGTGCTACCAAATAAAGTTGGTAAAATTATACATTCCCAAAGTAGTCAGGTGCTTCAAGTGCCAAAGATTTGGGCATGGGGCGGCAACGTGCCGGTCTAACATGAGATGCGTTAGATGCGGCGAAAGCCACAAGTTTGAGGAGTGCGCGAAAAAAGACACCCCGAAATGTGTAAACTGTGGAGGAGAGTATTCTGCTGCTTATAATGGATGCACACAAGCAAAAAAAGCTAAACAAGTACAACACATCAAAATCACAGAAAAAATCACATATGCACAAGCATCACAAATATGGACAAATAAACAAAATCACCCTCAAACTAACATTGTCACACAAACCTCCCAAATGAGGAAAGAGGAACAAGAAAACACACAAATTAAACCAAATGATGCGATACCTGGCTCATATGCCAACGCTGCAACCACACAAAACGTACCTCCCGCAACCACCAGCACCCCACAAACTCAAAATGTCTTACCACCTCGAACAACCTCAAAAAATCCCACAAAATCCTTCAACAACATCAACAACATCAACAACAATCACTTCAAAAAAAGACAATGAAAAGAAAGAAAATCCTTCTGTACCCCTGAACTTTATAGCAGTGGCGGATCCAGGGGGGGGTTGGGGGGGTTGCAACCCCCCCCCTTGGGCGGCCCCCAAAAAAAAAAAAAAAAAAAAAAGGGAAAAAAAAAAAAAAAAGAAAGAAAAAAGAACGCACGCTGGAGAGAAACCCTTTCAAGTGCAAATATTGTGAGAAGATATTCAACTCATCTGGTAACTTAACCAAACACATGATAACTCTGGATATAACTATGTATTAAACTGTTACTTGATTTAAAAAGACGTTATCATGCACTGCTTTTTATGGTCTCCATTGTGTTAATAATAATAGATGCCAGGAAAACATCACTTACGGGGTTCAAATAAACACCCCAAAAAAAATCGGTTCGCCGCTTCGCGGCTCGTGGACGATGCTCCGCATCGTCATTATTTTGGTCAAACCCCCCCCTTAGCAAAAAGCTAGATCCGCCCCTGTATAGTTACAGCAAATGATGATCAGATAATTGACTTTATATGTCAATTGATCCTCTCACTCACAGAGGGCAAAACTCTCAAAGAAATAAATAATTTAGTTCTGGTCGCAGCGAAAAGATCGCTGCAGCAAAAAGGTAGTGCTAACAATGTTGATAACGATACTTAAAACATTGATGATACTGTTTTCCATATTACAATGGAATGCACAGGGATTACTAGGGCATGGAAAAGAACTTATAAAGTATTTGAATACACACAGAAATTGCTATGATTTGATATGTATACAAGAAACATGGTTTCAGGAAAATAGAGTTCTTCAAATTCCTGAATACACATGTCTCCCAAGAAATAGGGAAAATCAGGCGAGGGGAGGATGTGCGATATACGTTCATAATAAAATCAAGTATGAAGGTCCAATGAATGATGTAAATTTAGAAATACAGCAAGTAAACATACACGCAGGAAATGAAAAGTTATCAATTGTGAACTTTTATAATCCTTGTAAGAAATTAAATGAATATACTATGAATGTGCAATTAAAAAACGTGAATAAAAATGATAAAGTTATTATAGTAGGCGATTTTAACGCTCATGGTACCATGTGGGGAAGCGACAAAACAGACAAGAATGGACAAGTGATAGAACAATTCGTGAATCATCATAATCTAACTGTTTTGAATGATGGCGAAGGAACCAGACTGGATCCACGAACAGGAAAACTGTCATGCTTAGATGTATGTATAACCACTCCTTCACTGGCATGTAGAAGTACTTGGAGAGTCATGGAAAGCCTTTTTGGAAGTGATCACTTTCCAATAAATATCCAAACAACTTTAGACGGGAAAAGCTCTGAATATAAAGATGCTTCAATAAGAAGTGCAGATGATTTTATCTCCTTTAAACATATAAATTTGAAAAAATTTGCTAAGAAATGTGAAGAGATGATTATAAATGATCTCATACTTATAAATAATGATATACAGGAAATATATGATAATTTCATGAAATATTTAAAACTGTGTATAAAAGAAACTGTACCGAAAAGGAGAAATGTCTCTAAAAATCCGGTGCCTTGGTGGACCAAAGAATGTACAGAGAAAATCAAAGAGAGAAATAGAATGTGTAATAAGATGTCACGGAAAATAACTTTTGAAAAGGTAGATGAGTACTTAAAAAAGAAAGCAGAAGCACAGCGTGTGCTCCGCCAAGCAGAACGAAATTACTGGCGAGCATTTTGCACGAAGCTTGATCAGTATATGCCAGAATCTAAGATCTGGGCTTGTATAAAACGGCTGAATGGTGTACTAATAACAAAAACAAAAAATATGTCAACATTGATTGTAAATAGTAAAGATATTGTCTCCGATCAGGAGAAAGCAAATGCCTTTGGAAATTACCTATAAAAAATAGGAATAAAAGACAGGGATACTAATAAGGAATTACCGAAGGCACCAAACAATGACATTCATATTTTAAATGTAGATTATGTTATAAATGAAACCTTTTTTATAACAGAATTGGAAAAGGCAGTGCAATCGCGAAAAAGGACTGCCCCAGGAAAAAATAATATACCATACGTTGTTTATGAAAATCTGCCAAAAGCAATCAAGGAAATCATGCTGAATATCATTAACTTAATATGAAAAACCGGGGAAATTCCCATTCAACTAAAAAGCATTCTGTAATAATCCCTATTCTCAAACATGGAAAAGATCCTAGAAATACATTGTCTTATAGACCGATCGCTTTAACATCATGTTTTGCCAAGATTATTGAACGAATGATAAAAAATAGACTGCAATGGTATGTTGAAAAGCATGAATTATTACCCAATTTTTTAAGTGGATTCAGGAAAGGTCGTAGTGTGACGGACAATATTGTCCAATTAGAAAACGACATCCAAAAGAGCATAAACTGTAACGAACATGTAATAGCAGTTTTCTTGGATGTCGAGAAAGCGTTCGATACAGTTTGGATAAAGGGTCTGGTTTTTAAATTAGCAAAAAATGGAATAGAAGGGAACATGCTGAGGTATATAGAAAATTATCTAACAGCACGAACATTTCAAGTACGAATTGAAAATACAGCATCTAAAACGCATAAAACGCATAACGGGTTACCACAAGGGAGTGTTTTAAGTCCTCTTTTATATAATATAATGATGGGTGATATACCGACAGACCAAGATGTAAGAATATCTATGTATGCAGATGACTGCGCAATATGGATATCAGGCAGGAACATTGTACATATTACTGAAAAATACAGAAATATTTGAATCTTTTAATTTGTTGGTTTGTAGAGTGGGGGTTTCGACTCTCACCTGTCAAAACAGTGCCCGTATTTTTTACGAAAAGCTGGAATGCCACTTTACCGCCTGATATAGAACTGAATGGAAATGTGCTAATGTACGAAAAATCTCATCGCTTTTTAGGGGTTATTTTTGATAAAAGGTTAACTTGGCAACCACATATCGAAAATGTAATCACGAGAAGTAAAAGAAAATTAAATATCTTAAGATGTCTAACTGGAACAAACTGGGGAAGCTCCTCGAAATCACTTATTATGGTGTACAGAGCACTTATAAGGTCTCTTTTTGATTACGGATGTGAGGCACATGACAGTGCAGCTGCTACCACCAAAAAAGCCATTGACTCTGTCCAATACCAAGCACTGAAGATATGCGCAGGTGGTCTGCCCTTAACCTCCTTAGAATCACTACAGGTGGAAATGGGGGAAATGCCTTCGGATATAAGAAGACAAATGCTTTCAAGTAAATATCGACAAAACATCGAAAGATGGGCGAATCATCCTTTGTTGAAAAACATTGAACCATGTTGGCATTTTGAATACTTGAAGGGGAAAAACGTAAACAAACCTTTTGGATATAAAATACAAAGCAAGCTGGGAAAACGTATAGAAACGATAACCCCCTCCCCATTTCCACCATGGTTATTCTACCCTCCGGCAGTGTCAACGGAATTAAGTACTCGAATAAAGAAAACAGATCATCCTACACAGCAAAAACAAAGCAGCCTGGAAATCATACATACTAAATGGGCGACTCAATTCCATATATACACCGATGGATCAAAAGTACCTGAAATAGGGACCTCTGCAGCTGCTTTTTACATCCCTTACTATTCTGTACATCGGAGCAAAAGGTTAGCAACTTTTACCTCTTCGTACAGGGCTGAATTGGCTGCCATCATTCTTGCTCTCAGATGGGTAGATGAATTATATATTTATGTGGGGGTTGTTATTTTTAGTGATTCACTGAGTGCACTTATTGCATTACAACAACAGAAGGAAGAATCTTTTATTATGGAAATTATCACCATGACTACTCACTTAAAGAGTAAAGGAGTTGATATATACGTAGAGTGGATACCTGGACATTGTGGAATAAAAGGGAACGAGATGGCGGATTTCCACGCAAAGGCCGCATTAGTAAAGAAAATAGAAGTCAATAATAATCTAAATATTTCATAAATGAAAAGCTTAATTATTACAAGTTCCAAACTCCTTTGGCAAGAAAGGTGGAACAAAACCAACTCGTATTTGAAAACATTTCAAAAAGATGTTAATAAACAATATATATGTTCATTAGAGAGACAACATTCAACAATTATTCATCGACTCCGCTTTGGAGTCCTTGGACTTAACCAGGATCTCCTCAGATTGAAAATTCATGCTCCTGGTTTTTGTAATAGATGCCCCAGTGAAATAGAGACTGTAAAACACTTTTTAGTACATTGCCCTAGCTATATTATAGAAAGGGCTATGTTTTTCACAGAAATAAACGAATCCCAACCGGAAAAAATTATGGAATACTTAAAAAAGAGTGAGACCAGTATACAAAAAGCTGTTGTACGGTTCGTTCTCAGAACGAAACGGTTCCCTATCAGGAAGTAATACCTCCCTTGATGAACAATAAAACATAATACAATATTATAAATATGCTAAATTACACTCAGTACATTAAAAATAAAATAACATAATGTAATAAGAAAATAAAATAAGAACAGTAAAACATAATACAATATTATAATTATGCTAAATTACACTCAGTACATTAAAAATATAATAACATAATGTAATAAGAAAATAAAATAAGAACAGTAAAACATAATACAATATTATAATTATGCTAAATTACACTCAGTACATTAAAAATATAATAACATAATGTAATAAGAAAATAAAATAAGAAAAAGTAACAACAATGATAAATGGTATGATAAGATTATTGAATATGGAGGATTGTGTAGGTACTATCTTATATACATATTTATGTATGGTGTGTATGTGATATAACAAATAATCTGCACGTATTGTTAAGAAACACTAACAAAGCCCATGAATGTTTTGCTTACGATATTATTTTTCGATACTATCTTAAAAGATAGATAAATATAAAACGAAATAAATATATTTTTAGAAAATACAAAAATGAGAGATATAACACGTGCCGTAAAGTATTTTGGCGACAATAGTCAAGTTACTGACTAATCGCCAATAAGCCAAAACACAACAACATAACATTCCACAGGGACTGAATTTCAGAGTGGCAAAAACTTTAGTGACCCCAGTACAGTTGTGGCTACCTTGAGTGTAAATAACAAATTAATTCAATGGTTGAAACACATGAGGATATTGCATTTTTGTAGGGGAGTTTTATACATTGAGGTGCATTTTTTTCACCACGCAGAATAGCAGCGCGAGTCAATGGGTGATCAGCGGGCCATGTCACACATGGCTGAAAAGACAATATTCTAATTCAATAATTAACATATTTCCCACATGCCTATAACAATAAAACTACACAGAATTGTAGTTAAAGGTATGCTTGAAATATATGTGAAATAAAAATTCAAAAATATTGTTTTTTGTTTTTTTTAAATACATTTACAAAAATTGCTATTTCTACCAACTGACTGCTGTTGTGTGTGTGTGTTCGCGGGGCAGACTGTTTGCACAGGCAGTGTGATCACCCTAATAGCTGCCTTCCCTTTCAGTCGCGTCAGTTTCTAGGTTAAAAAAACGGCAACCCCAAAAAGATTGCAACAAAAGGTTTTTCAACGGTTTCAACATACTAAAATTCCGGCTAAATAAAGGACCCTCGGAAATATGTCCTATTATAGATGGTCGCCAATACGTTATAATAGCCATTAGTCATGATATATCATCTTGGAAATGTGATTTTAATGTCTATACTTAGGTTTCGGGGGTCGAAGAAACCATTCATACCGCATACAATGGGTTATGGCTACCAAAATACCTGTAAATTCAAGATGGCGTCCGAAATGGCCGCCATTCTCCTTAAAATGACCGGAAGTGAGTATGTTTGGTAGTTTGCAAGATTAAATATTAAATATTCGCACTATTGAACGAAGGAAAAACATTCATTATTTGTTTTATACAACATCGAAGAAGATCCAATAGAACGTTAATCAACAAATTATGCTTTAATCCTTATATTAAAGATAAATTAAAGTTGGAGTCAAGCCTTCTCGGTTACATTCAGATTGCCTTCTCGTCAGATACACGCAGGGATACGCGCACGGCAGAGAGGTACGCAGTCCGCATACAACCAAAAATGCACGGCGAATATAACCAAAAATGCACGCCCGTGCAATTGAACATCTATTGAATACCATGTGACCAGCAATTCTCCAATCAAATGACAAGGATCCACGTAGGTATTGTATAAAACATTATTTGGACCGCTGAAGGGAGTTATATATTCCCAAGTGATTATATATATTTGTTTCCCTCTTCAGAGGTATCTATTAGGTTATAAAATACATTTAACAACAAAATAATTGAACCAGAAATAAACATTCACTTTACACCTCATCTCTAATAAGATCTTTACAACTAGGTAAAATCAAGGGCTATAATGTTGAAGGGCATTTGATATAACATCTGAAATGTTATCCAAACACAGTTCATTTTTAAAAACATGCCATATTTCAAGACTGTTGTAAGTTTTCCCTTGGAAATAGTTTAACATGTACATTTTATATATTGCATATTGTGCATATGTAATAATTACATTTATATCTTTAGTGTTTGAACAATTATAATCTGCACCAACAATCAGGTATTTTTTGTTTATTACCAGTGTTTCCTTGAAGTTGTAACGAATAAATGCAACAACGCGTTTCCAGAAGAATACTACTTTGGGGCATTCTAAAAGAACATGAACAAACGATTCAGTTGTTTTGCAAAAAGCACACAAGTTCTCATTTACAATTTTCCATTTATATAAATTATATCTGAACGGTAAAATTCGATGAAGTGTTTTAAAATTTACTTGCTTTATTTTATTGTTTTTTTTTGTTTTAAACTTAAATTTCAGTATCTCTTTCAAGTCAAAATCAATTGGAAGGTTAAATATTTATTCCCAGTATGTTAATACAGCTAGATCACTTTTCCTGCGCTCACTCATTAAACTATAGAAATGTTTCGATTTCATTGTTGATAACCTAATAACTTCACCTGTTTTAATTTCGTAAAAATCATTGTCATAATGTTGTATAGTACCTCTATTGTCATCATCATGCTGGTTGACTTCATGAATTCGTTTTATCCAAACTTTAGGGATCGCCTTTTTGAGCTTCGTATACATAAAGTCAACCAATAAAGAATTCGAACCAAGCACATTACAAATATGATCTCGTGTCTTAAAATGTCGATTTTCTACAATATCATCAACTAGTACAATACCATTTGTAAACCATTCTTTAAAAAATAAGGTTCTACTATCAAATGTTACGTTACTGTTGTACCATAACACTTCGTTTCTAACATTTTCGACATGCAAAAAGTCAATATATTTAAGTTCACTCTAGCATAGGAGACAATTAACATAAAACTCAGGTAGATTGTGTTTTGAACATAAAATCATCATATCTTTGCGAGAACAATTCGATTTTAAAATCAATGACAATGGACATATTTTTTCAATCCAGAATTTAAACATAAATTTCCATGGTGTATCCTGGTTATTTTCAAAAAACTTCGATAACCATGTTAAATGCAGGGATTGGAACTTGGAATGCAAGTCTATCATACCTAGACCTACATTTTCAGTTGTATTTATTAAGACTGATCTCTTTATCTTGTCTCTTTTTGAATTCCAAAGAAAATTAGAAATCAGTTTGTTCAGGTCAACAATTAGTTTGTGAGGAATGGGTAACACTGAAGCAACATACACAAATTGTGATATTATAAGTGATTTAATTATAACAACTTTACCATAAATGGTTAAATTTCTCATCTTCCAGAAATTTAGAATCGATTTAACCTTTTCAAGTTTCACAGACCAGTTCAGTCGATCACATTCTTTTTTATTTCTAGTTAAATATATACCTAAATACTTGACTGGATTATCATTCCATCTTAAATCTTGTATAAACTCTATTTGAGGTGTCGTTGTTAATATTGCATTTGTATTCATGACATTTAAGCTTGGCCCAGCAAAATGTCCAAACCTTCTGACTTCTTCAAGTGAAATGTTAGCAGATTCAATGGAATTAAGAAAAAGGACGGCGTCATCAGCTAATTGTGATATTTTAAAAACTGTTGACATACCGTTATTTGCAGAGACGACCGTAATACCTTGTATTTCATTATTTTACTTGATTTTTAAGGCCATTACTTCAACAACAAGGATGAATAGTAACGCTGAAAGCGCGCAGCCTTGCCTTATTCCTCGTCTTATTTCAAATTTTTGAGAAACCCAACCATTGTTTATCACACTTCCTATCGCATTAGCATAAATTACTTTGATCCAAACAATGAATGATTCTTTGAACTTGAGCTTATTTAATAATTGAAACAGAAAATCATGATTAACTACATCAAACGCTTTTAAAATCAAGAAAAAGAAATATACCTGGCGAATATGATTCACAATATTCAATAATATCTTGAACTAAACGTAAATTTTGCATAGCAGAGCGTTGTTTCAAGTAACCTGTCTGATCAAAGGATACCAATTTACATATAATATTTTTCAGTCTTTTACATAACACCTTAGCTAAGATATTGTAGTCAGTGTTCAGTAAAGATATTGGTCTCCAGTTGTCCAAACTCTGTTTATCCCCTTTCTTATATAACAACGTTAGAATAGCTAATCTTTGGGATTCAGATAGTTTCTCTTGTTGAAAACCCTCATTTATACAGTCTATAACCAGATATTTTACGTCGTCCCAAAAACATTTTAAAAATTCCACAGATAAACCATCACTGCCAGGTGACGTGTTGTTTTTCATGGATACAATAGCCTGCCGACATTCTTCTTCAGTAACCAATCCTTCACATGACATTGCTTCATCGTCCGTTAAAGTCGGGAGTTCGATTGAGTCTAATAATTATCAATTTCCAACAGTGTAGCTCCATCGGGCTTTTTAGAGTACAAACATTCATAGTACTTTACGATTTCTCTAAGTATAGTTTCTTGGTTAGTGAGGGAAAATATAACCCCCTTCATGTCCGAAGAATGTTTTATACCCCATGCCAGTCAATATCGTTATATTATATAGCCTTTTTTTTGGGGGGGGGGTCAAAAAAAATTGCCCGAAACTGTTTCCATTCTTTTTTTCGAGGACAAACAATATTTTAGAAAAAGAAGCTTGCAAGGCATACACTGTCTGCAGATCGGGGGCAAGCAGATTGGGAGCAAGTTTTGCAAGCATAAGTTTGTAATGCAAGCTGAAATTTCTGTAAGGGAATAGCAGCCAGAGAACCCGGAAATGAATGATGGCATCCTAAATTGTAGCGGATTTAAAACTATTATCAAACAAGATCAAGTTGATATATGTCCTGAATGGTCGGCAAGAAAGCTGGAAAAATGAAACCGAGTTTAATATAGGATTTCCCGGCCAAATTCGCGAGTTTGTCATTCAAATTAATTTGTCTTGCGTTCAAATTCGACGGTTTTAGTGCAGTCAGGTATATCTCGGGTTTATATTCCCTTTTCTAGTTTTCGAATCTATGGAATTTTCGTTAGAATCTACGTATGTTTCATTCAAATTAATGAACAAAGTGCTTCTTTCGCTATTTGGTCATTCGATTTGGCGCAACACGATTTTCTGACAACGCGACGGTGTACTTCTAGCATTCTAATTCATTTGTAGCATTCAAATTAGCACTTTGTGCACTTAAATTGATGGTCAATATACATTTCTCGTTTATTACACACTTTTTATAGCTCATACTTTTTCTTTCAAGATTGTTTTTTCATGTGTATTTCATCATATTTCATTTTCTTGCATTTATACACTTATACTTATTAAATTTATCTGATATTCATCAGCATTTAAGTTTGATTGTTAAGAAGAAAAAAACGACTTGCATCTACGGACCTGATGGTCTCAGTATATTTGTAAATGTTCATGTAAGGAAGTTGTTTGTCTTATGTTTCATCATAAATTTATCATAATTTCATCATAATTTCATTCTGGAAGAAGGGTACAATATTGTGACTGGGGTTGGGACTAGAGTCAACAATTTGAACATGATTCATTATTTAGCCATGTCTTTAGCCGTCGATCTGCTAGCGGGCAAGTAAACTATGAAACTCTTTAAGAAAAACAGAGGGGTGTGATGGGTATAAGAGACGATGTGAATTACTTTTGTAAAATTCCGAATCTGTAGTAAAAAGGGGCGATTGAGGGTACCCCCACCTTTCCCGGGTATATGAACATGTTCGTGCAGAAATGCCATATCCCTTGACTTCGCCCCTTCTTTACTTTATGTCTGACTAGTGACTACACCCATCTGCATTGTCCTGAACATAAATAAATGGAATAACAGCTTAGACCCCAATGGCAAATCATGAATTTTAACTGGATTACTTAAAAACTGAAAAAGTTTGTTGCAATTCTTCCCCCTAACATTCCTAACTTTAATACAAATATAGGATTTCCCGGCCAAATTCGCGAGTTTGTCATTCAAATTAATTTGTCTTGCGTTCAAATTCGACGGTTTTAGTGCTGTCGGGTATATCTCGGGTTTATATTCCTTTTTCTAGATTTCAAATCTATGAAGTTTTCGTTAGAATCTATGTATGTTTCATTCCAATTAATGAACAAATTGCTTCTTTCGCTATTTGGTCATTCGATTTAGCGCAACAAGATTTTTGACATCGTGACGGTGTACTTCTAGCATTCTAATTCATTTGTAGCATTCAAATTAGCACTTTGTGCACTAAAATTAATGGTCAATATACATTTCTCGTTTTTTAAACACTTTTTATAGCTCATTCTTTTTCTTTCAAGATCGTTTTTTCATGTGTATTTCATCCTGTTTTATTTTCTTGCATTTATACTCTTTATATATTTTTAAATTTATCAGATATTCATCAGCCTTTAAGTTTGATTATTAAAAAAAAGACTTACTGTAAATCTACGGACTTGATGGTCTCAATATTTGTGTAGTTGTTCATGTAAGGAAGTTGTTTGTCTTGTGTTTCATCATAAATTTATCACAATTTCATTATGGAGGAAGGGTACAATATTGTGACTGGGGTAGGTGTTTTCGTGTCCCCACTTTTCCGGGGTATATGAACATGTCCGTTCAGAGATGCCATATCCCTTAATTTCACCCCTTCTTTACCTAATGTCTGACTACAAACATAATGCTTTGTCCTCAAAATTAATAAATTGAATAACAGAAAAGACCCCAATAGCAAATCATGTATTTAATTGCATTTTTTTAAAGCTGTAAACATGTGTTGCATTTCTTCCCCCTAACATTCCTAACTTGAATAAACATAATTCGAATACGAATGACAGGTGTTAATTTGAATGATAAAAATGACGCCTCGACAAGTGACGATAAATTTGAATGCTAGTTGAGCAGTTTCTAAATTGAATGACAGATCTACGAAATCCTTCGACCAAAATCCTAAATTAAATACAAAATCGGGAAAATTGAATGATAATTGGCATGGCAAAGCTGATCTGCGCTAACTTAAATGCAAAGTAAATGAATTCGAATGAAAAACTCGCGAATTTGGCCGGGAAATCCTATATTACGAATACGAATGACAGGTGTTAATTTGAATGATAAAAATTACGCTTCGACAAGTGAATATTAATTTGAATGCTAGTTGAGCAGTTTCTAAATTGAATGACAGATCTATGAAACCCTTCGACCAAAATCCTAAATTAAATACAAAAACTGGAAAATTGAATGATAATTGGCATGGCAAAGCCGATCTGCGCTAACTTAAATGCAAAGTAAATGAATTCGAATGACAAACACGCGAATTTGGCCGGGAAATCATATAGTGTAAAAGACGGCCGCCAAATTTAAATGATTGAAAGTAAGTAACATTTCTTTTTTACAATGAGGATATAGTTGTTAGGTGTACGTGTATTTTAGCGTTAAAGTTATACATGTGTAGGCGCTATAAGACATTTGGTAACAACACAGCACCGTTACAAATTGATATCCTGTAGCATACAGTACTAATCCAGGTCAATCATAATTGCTTATTTTGTAATTGACCTGGATTGGATTGTTAGGTGTTAGTTGATTTTAGCGTTAAAAGGCATTCATGTGTAGGCGTTATTAAGACAGTTGGTAACAATAGACCTGTTCAAGGTTGGCACATGTCCCAAATGACCCAGAATAACCACAGATCTTAAAAACATGGAGGTCCCACTTTGTACTTTTTGAAATAATCACTCCTACAGCGATGGAGGTGCTACATAAATAGCCTAAATAGCCATTACGCTTATACAGCACCGTTACAATTTAATATCCTGTAGCATACTAATCCAGAACAATCATTATTGTTTGTTTTGTAATTGACCTGGACTGAAATAAAATGTTATGTTAACATTGTTTAAAATTTTGTATAAAACACAATAAAGAGCAACAGAACTTAAATGAACTGAAATTAAAGGTAAAGACCAGTAATGGTCATGCGATTGCATTGTGAAAGAAACGTTGTGGAATCGATCAGAAAAGGTCGATCATCTAGCATCTAGCATCTGCAAGGTTCTGGAATCATCAAAATGATAAGAAATTTGGCTCATTCTTCGTAAAGTTACAAGCACTATACACAGAAAGATGTATATGGGACTACCCTATCTCTCTCACCAGACCATGAGAGAAATAAATTTACCAAATATATGAATTAGTAGGCGGTTTCCCGGCAAATTTTTTATCATCATGTATTAGTCAAAACATATTCTTTCACATGATTGGTAATGAGAGCTTCCATTTCATTTTTTGAAATTGGGGCGTTGCCAATACTGGTCTTTACCTTTAACAGATTTTTGTTAAGTAACCATCTTTTCTAGTATTTCTTGGATAGATAGGTCAAGAAAAGTAGTTAAATCATTTTTTTCTAAGGCATTTGATACAATTGATCATAATATTTTGTGGTGTCAGGGGTAAGGCCTTGGAGTGGTACAAAAGTTACGTCAGTAGTCGAACACAATTTGTTTCATTACATGGGATTGCATCGAGTGTCAAGCCTGTCACGTGGCGGTGTTCCTCAGGGATCTACCTAAGGGCCCCTACTATTCACAACATTATACAAATGACTTCAAATTTTCATCCCGACTTTTGTCATTTATACTATACGCAGATGACTCAAGCATATTTTATTCTCATAAGAATCCTCAAATTCTTGTTGAAACTGTAAATTTGGAACTTGAGAATGTTGCACAGTGGATTTTTGCGAATAGACTGTCACTGAACTTGGACAAAACTTTTTAGCAATTTAATGTCCGATTTACCTGGAGATATCTATTTCAACAATGTCAAAATTAAGAAAGTACTATCGACCAAGTTTCTTGGCCTGTTTATTGATGATGAAAAGACCTGGAAAATACATACAAATTATTTGTGTTCGTGACTATCAAGAAATGCCGTTGAGATATACAAACTGAAATCCATGTTCCCATCACATGTATTGCAAATGTTGTACTCCACTCTAATGTTGCCCTACTTGAACTACGGTATTCTTGCCTGGGGTAATTCATTGAAACTCCAACTGGACAAAATCCCTGTTGTTCAAAAAAGAGCAATACGTACAATTTGCAATGTACCTATTCGTACTCACCCTCTCTTCTTTGATACTAAAGTACTGAGAGTTCAGGATATTTTTTATTTACAATAAGGCAGCCTCGTGTTTCAGCTGAATTACAACGAACTGCCCCAGGCACTATCATATTGTTAAAGAAAAGAAATCAAGTTCACGACTGTCCTACTATCACCTTCCTTGAACGAGAACACGCTTTGCTCAAGATATCTTAATATATACAGGTCCCAAGTTCTGGAATTCTCTCGATTCTGTGATTAAAAGGTCTGGAAGTGTTCATGTATTCAGCAGAAAATTGGAATGTATTTCATAAACCTAACTTAAGTTAATTATGTCATTTGTAGTTTAAGGAGCCTATCCACAACAAGCTCTGGTTTTACATAGGCTCCGCCACTATATATTTTAAAGGGGGTGTAGCCTGACTAGACTACGTGTATTTCCCGTGGCCTGACTCGGGACAAATCGGGTATAATACGACGACGGACGAGGCGACCGCAGCAGTCACGTGCGTGCAGCATACGCGAAACCGAAGCGTGCGGAGAACTTCGGTCTGTTTCGCTTACGCTGACCATGTAAAAAGTAGGGACTTTTAGATTGAGTGGACGAGAACACGACGAACGCCGACTGATCATGCGTGTCAACGTACTCAACTGCCCATGTTGACTACAATTATAAATCTTTTAGATTGCACTCGACGATATACATGCATGCAGGAAGTAACACTATGAACATGACGGACAAAGAAAGAGGACAAAATATACAGTTCCTCATTCTACCCTCAACAATTGCTGTGGTAGAACATCCCTTCACTGCTATTATGTAAAAATGTGTAGAACAGGTGAATATGCATGTGACACCTGTTCTACACATTTTTACATAATAGCAGGAAAGGGATGTTCCTTTGTCTACCTGAGGAACTGTATATTTAATGCGCACGCGGCATATACTAGTACCGTACTAGATTTAGGAAAATCAAGGTTGACGCATTCTCGATCGCCGACTGAGACGACGTGACGCATGCGCAGTGCCTTAAAATGACGTCACACGTTGCAGTCAAAGCTGTCGACGTGCAAATCTAAAAGTCCCTATTAAGTCGCGAACTACCGTTAATCAAGATTTGTTTACGTGCAGTTATCCAAATGAAGACGTAGATGGTGTTAACTAGTATTTCGTCAGGCTACACCCCCTTTAAGTTCAACTGAGGGACAATTTTCTGAATAGTGTGTACTGGTATTGTATTTACATGTATATTATAATAATTTTTCAATATGTTGTTATACTTTATGTAAAATGAGATATTGTAGAAACCAATAAATTATCTTTGTATCTATCTAATAATTTAATATGCGCTTTCCATGTACATGAACGAATTACGAGGTTTTCCTGTACATTTTTATTAAACTATTTCCGGTAGCAGGACAGGATTTTTATCACGAACTCCCCTTCGCGTTACCCATGTTCTGTGATTTTGTTTGTGCTGGATGATAATTAATGCATGTTAATGAATAATAACAATATACAGTTCTCGAACCCCGGACCTTGTGATCCACAGTCTGGTGACATATCCACTCGACCAAGACACCTCTACATATAGAATGGATATCTCCAGTTTGATTGTAAAACCGTTATTCAGGGTATATGTTTACCAGCAGATATTCATATGAGGTACGAGGTTGTGTATTTAATGAATTATTTTATTTCCGTATAATTTTGTATGTGTTTTAGTTCACGCACGGGGGCCTACAAACACGATCGATGAAGTGTTGCATAAGGGGCATAATCATTACCAGCCGATTCTTGTCAATGGTGAATTGATGCCTACAATGCCAGAGTACATGCCCTCGTTTCCCGTCTCATTGAAGGGTATCAAACGACATTTCGTTTGCAAGTTATCTGGTGAGTTTGACGTTTATAGTGATGATCATAACAATTATGATATGTCAGTCCAACTTGTTGACTGATTAAAAAAATGATGAATCATTGGAGTGAAGGGTAGGCATAGGAAAATTATGATTCTTGAGCAATGAGAGTAAATATACGACCTATTAACGACTAAAATGCAATTGAGACCTTTCTGAGGTCAGAGAGGATTCAATGTCGAAACTTTTTCAGACGTAGAAATATGCAATAGCAACATTTGCTCTACGGCTAGGATCCGGCGGCCGTAGGCCCCCGAAATCGAGAGATACTTGCGGCGGCCGCAGAGAATCTGCGGTAGCCTCAGGGTCACCCTAGAGCGTATCCCTATCTGTACAGGCCGTACGGGTCGTCGTGGGATTATAAAGCGGAGTTATAACTGATTTCATGTATAGGTTAATCGTAGCGATTAGACATGCCGTAGCCATGCCGTGCCTTGTGGGCACGCACCTTGCGGCTACCTTGCGTCTGCCTTAGTATTTGTCAAAAACCTACGGCCGCCGCAGGGACGCCCTAAGGCGACCGTGCGTCATCACTCCAAAGGTCGTACGGCAGCCGCAGAATTTCTGTCTCCACCAAATTTTAAAAAAGCCGTGCGGCTACCCTAACATAATATGTGACCTCTACCGTATGTGACGTTGGGAATGCTGCGGCGGCCCTATAATTGCTAGTGGCCGTAGATATTTTTAGACCGCACGGCCGCCGCGGCAAATGTGACCTAGGCATAAATGAAAGATTGAACGAGGCAGTACAAAAGGTTAGGCGTTAAGAATCATGATTTTTTTTTTCTTCTTCAACTCTCTCTCTCTCTCTCTCTCCCCCTATTTCTCTCTTTTTCTCCCTCTCCGATTCTCTCTCTCTCCCCTCTTCCCCTGTCTTACTATTTCACTTTCAAGTATATAGAATATGCTACAACGTGAAGCAACATCTGGCTTTCTGCAGCCGCTCAGGCGTCAACATCTAGTAATTGAATATATTGTGATGAATTGTCCAGTAAAATTTGTATGATATTGCGACAGTTCTCCTTCTTGCCGTGTTTAGTTTTATTTCCCTGCTGGCCTTGTTGAACAATTACAAAAAAGGAGAATTAAAAAACCCATATGAAGAATGTGATGATATCCGGTCGGAGCTTGGTTTCTTTTATTCAAGTGTCTATGAATACAAATCACAAACGTTTTTTTATAATAACTTTCTTATGTCGATGAGGCAAATTCCTTATAAATTATAATTATTTTATTAATTATTAAAAGTATTTTGATATTTCAGTACATGGTGATTTCTTTCAAAAATGCGTTCATCGTTAATATTTTTATATTGTTTTTCATCAGCCCCGACAACTGTTTCTACGACGCCTTCAACCACATCAAGCCCTACAACCGTCGGTAAGCAGTTTTCATTGCACTCATTCCTCCCCCCCCCCCTCCACTCTCTCAGTCTCTCTCTCTCTCTCTGTCTGTCTCTCTCTCTCTCTCTCTCTTTCTCTCACTTACTCTCTATTCCCCCTCTTTCTCTTCTAAATCAATACTTCCATTTCCTTTCTTTCTATTCTATTCATAAATATTTCTGCAATTTTGTTTACTTTTGCTTCCATAGATCAAATTTTCATGTCAATTATTTAAAGGTCCATACACATTTTTATAATTTCAAAGTATTTCTTTTCTTTTCCGATATTGCATCAAAATTGTAAAATCAAAATTGTATTATCATGGCATTAGTTGTATCTTTACAAATCTAAAAATACGAAGCAAAATATGTTTTCATGTGGGTAAACACCTCTGGTAAATAATTCTCTTCTTTATTATTATGTCATGATAAATTTTGCCAATGAACTTGATCCGCCCCTCATGCAATAAGGAACTTTGGTAGAGCTTCGCACCATTATTCTCTCAGTTTCATTTCTCATAATCATATATTGATTCATCTTCTTGTATTAGTAGAGCCATTTATTGCCCACTATGTCAAGTTAACACTGTACTACTTGCTTTCTAGTCATTTCCTCAGAGTATCTTGGACCGGACATTTCTTACATAAGGCATCAATTGAATTGGCCTCAAACTAGATTATACAATTTGAAAGCGATTAGAAACTTTGTATTATATTGTGATAGTCGCTATACAAGAACGGGATATCATCATTAGTTCTTTCTCTCTACACAAATGGATGCATATGAAAAGAAACTCATTTTCCCTAAGATCGAATTATCATATGTTTATATCATCTTCTTTTATTCAGAATCAACTACTACGCAAGACACCACAACGATGTCTACGACGGTCTCAACCACCTCACATACTACAACTACTCGTAAGAAAACTTCAGTATCATCCATCATCCCCCTCCCCCTTCTCTCCCCCTTCTCTCCCCCTCTCTCTCTCTCTCTCTCTCTCTCTCTATTGTATGTGTTGCACTTATCTGTTTCTCTCTCAAATCTAATAATCACGAGTGTAAATCAATTTCCAGGGAGTCGTATAGGGATCATTTAGTTTGGAGTAGAAGTAAAGCTAAACACCATAATATATCGTTGAATCTACTCTCAAAATATTAATTTTCCACTACCCTTGGGTGGATTCCACTGTAAAAGAATGATAGAAATGTCGTTTGAATTATGAAATTATTGGATAGAATTTAAATTTTGATATTCTGTTTTTATCGCTCGAAATCTAAACGTCTTCGTTCGACTTAAATTTGTTTTCAGCATCCTCTACTTCTCTTAAAGCAACGACCAATTCTTTATCGGACTCGACCACACCAAATCCCACTACAACTACAGGTAAGCATTTTACCTCTCTCTCTCTCTCTCTCTCCCTCTCTCTCTCTTAGATTTGGTTGTATATGAAAAGAAACTCATTTTCCCCAAGATCGAATCTTCATATGTTTATATCATCTTCTTTAATTCAGAATCAACTACTACGCAAGACACCACAACGATGTCTACGACGGGCTCAACCACCTCACATACTACAACTACTCGTAAGAAAACTTTAGTATCATCCATCATCCCCCCCCCCTTCCTCCCTTCTTTCACCCTCTCTCTCTCTCTCTCTATCTCTCCCTTCTTTCCTTCTCTCTCTCTTTCTCTCTCTCTCTCTCTCTCTCTCTCACCCTCCCTCTCTCTCTCTCTCTCTCTTGTATGTGTTGCAATTATCTGTTTCTCGCTCAAATCTAATGATCACGAGTGGAAATCAATTTCCAGGGAGTCATAATAGGGATCATTTAGTTTGGAGTAGAAGTAAAGCTAAACACATTATACATCGTTGAATCTACTCTCAAAATATTAATTTACCACTACCCTTGGGTGTAGATATTTTTAGACCGCACGGCCGCCGCGGCGAATGTGACCTAGGCATAAATGAAAGATTGAACGAGGCAGTACAAAAGGTTAGGCGTTAGGAATCATGATTTTTTTTCCTCCTTTTACTCTCTCTCTCTCTCTCTCCCCCCCCCCCTCTTTCTCTCCCTCTCCGATTCTCTCTCTCCCCCTCTTCCCCTGTCTTACTATTTCACTTTCACTTTCAAGTATATAGAATATGCTACAACGTGAAGCAATATCTGGCTTTCTGCAGCCGCTCACGCGTCAACATCTAGTAATTGAATATATTGTGATGAATTGTCCAGTAAAATTTGTATGGAATTGCGACAGTTCTCCTTTTTGCCGTGTTTAGTTTTATTTCCCTGCTGGCCTTGTTGAACAATTACAAAAAAGGAGAATTAAAAAACCCATATGAAGAATGTGATGATATCCGGTCGGAGCTTGGTTTCTTTTATTCCAGTGTCTATGAACACAAATCACAAACGTTTTTTTATAATCACTTTCTTATGTCGATGAGGCAAATTCCTTATAAATTATAATTATTTTATTAATTATTAAAAGTATTTTGATATTTCAGTACATGGTGATTTCTTTCAAAAATGCGTTGTTCATCGTTAATATTTTTATATTGTTTTTCATCAGCCCCGACAACTGTTTCTACGACGCCTTCAACCACATCAAGCCCTACAACCGTCGGTAAGCAGTTTTCATTGCACTCATTCCTCCCCCCCCCCTCCACTCTCTCAGTCTCTCTCTCTCTCTCTCTCTGTCTGTCTCTCTCTCTCTCTCTTTCTCTCACTTACTCTCTATTCCCCCTCTTTCTCTTCTAAATCAATACTTCCATTTCCTTTCTTTCTATTCTATTCATAAATATTTCTGCAATTTTGTTTACTTTTGCTTCCATAGATCAAATTTTCGTGTCAATTATTTAAAGGTCCATACACATTTTCATAATTTCAAAGTATTTTTTTTTCTTCTCCGATATTGCATCAAAATTGTAAAATCAAAATTGTATTATCATGGTATTAATTGTATCTTTACAAATCTAAAAATACGAAGCAAAATATGTTTTCATGTGGGTAAACACCTCTGGTAAATAATTCTCTTCTTTATCATTATGTCATGATAAATTTTGCCAATGAACTTGATCCGCCCCTCATGCAATAAGGAACTTTGGTAGAGCTTCGCACCATTATTCTCTCAGCTTCATTTCTCATAATCATATATTGATTCATCTTCTTGTATTAGTAGAACCATTTATTGCCCACTATGTCAACTTAACACTGTACTACTTGCTTTCTAGTCATTTCCTCAGAGTATCTTGGACCGGACATTTCTTACATAAGGCATCAATTGAATTGGCCTCAAACTAGATTATACAATTTGAAAGCGATTAGAAACTTTGTATTATATTGTGATAGTCACTATACAAAAACGGGATATCATCATTAGTTCTTTCTCTCTACACAAATGGATGTATATGAAAAGAAACTCATTTTCCCTAAGATCGAATTATCATATGTTTATATCATCTTATTTTATTCAGAATCAACTACTACGCAAGACACCACAACGATGTCTACGACGGTCTCAACCACCTCACATACTACAACTACTCGTAAGAAAACTTCAGTATCATCCATCATCCCCCTCCCCCTTCTCTCCCCCTTCTCTCCCCCTCTCTCTCTTTCTCTCTCTCTCTCTCTATCTTGTATGTGTTGCACTTATCTGTTTCTCTCTCAAATCTAATGATCACGAGTGTGAATCAATTTCCAGGGAGTCATATAGGGATCATTTAGTTTGGAGTAGAAGTAAAGCTAAACACCATAATATATCGTTGAATCTACTCTCAAAATATTAATTTTCCACTACCCTTGGGTGGATATCACTGTAAAATAATGATAGAAATGTCGTTTGAATTATGAAATTATTGGATAGAATTTAAATTTTGATATTCTGTTTTTATCGCTCGAAATCTAAACGTCTTCGTTCGACTTAAATTCGTTTTCAGCATCCTCTACTTCTCTTGAAGCAACGACCAATTCTTTATCGGACTCGACCACACCAAATCCCACTACAACTACAGGTAAGCATTTTACCTCTCTCTCTCTCTCTCTCTCTCTCTCTCTCTCTCCCTCTCTCTCTTAGATTTGGTTGTATATGAAAAGAAACTCATTTTCCCCAAGATCGAATCTTCATATGTTTATATCATCTTCTTTAATTCAGAATCAACTACTACGCAAGACACCACAACGATGTCTACGACGGGGTCAACCACCTCACATACTACAACTACTCGTAAGAAAACTTTAGGATCATCCATCATCCCCCCTTCCTCCCTTCTTTCACCCTCTCTCTCTCTCTCTCTCTCCCTTCCTTCTCTCTCTCTATTTCTCTCTCTCTCTCTTTCTCTCTCTCTCCCTCCCTCTCTCTCTCTCTTGTATGTGTTGCAATTATCTGTTTCTCGCTCAAATCTAATGGTCACGAGTGGAAATCAATTTCCAGGGAGTCATAATAGGGATCATTTAGTTTGGAGTAGAAGTAAAGCTAAACACCTTATACATCGTTGAATCTACTCTCAAAATATTAATTTACCACTACCCTTGGGTGGTTTCCACTGTAAAAGAATGATAGGAATGTCGTTTTAATTTTGAAATTATTGGATAGAATTGAAATCTTGATATTCTGTTTTTATTGCTCGAAATCTAAACGCCTTCGTTCGACTTAAATTCGTTTTCAGCATCCATTACTTCTCTTGAAGCAAAAACCAAATCTATATCGGACTCAACCATACCAAATCCCATACCAGTTACCTATATATATTTATATATATATATAGGCGTGAAGAAAATGGTCTAGGAACTTGAGACGTAGCTGTACTTTAAAATGTTATTACGAGCTTTCGGCTTATGAGGCCTTCTTCAGATTCTGAAGTGCAAACACATACAGAAAAACATATACATTGTATGAACAGATATACATGGCATACAAACTTAATATCGCTGAATCATAGTCCAGCATCATGAACGTAGCAACAATTAGTACGAGAAATACTTCGGAATAAACTTAGAAATGATTATGCCTTGCTTGTGTGTTGATCATGAGCTGTCGGTGCTGTATGTGTGTTTATTCAGTTGATGTGATATATGTGTACGTGTAATAAGGGATGTGCAGTCAAGTGTGGATTACTGACCTGTGACAAGGATGTTACTGATCTATGACACAGCCGGTGTCATGACCTGTGTCTAGGGAGGGGAGAGGGAGGAGGATAGAAGGCTTCATTCAAATGCAAACATTGTTTAAGTATTATTTCTCCTTTCCTTACATTCGTTTGCATTTTGCATGGTTTGTCAGAATCTTTGTTAATAATAACCCTTTGCAGTCATAGTCATCACATTTATAAAAATAAAAAAAATATATATATATATATACATACACTATATAATCACTCCCCTTAAGAGATGCATAACACAAATTCACGAAGCTTACGAACGTCAACAATCTGTCTATTGCATTACATGTAGTATAAATATTCATTCGATCCCTCTGAGAATAGTTGTTGAAACGAGAAATAGTATACTGTCTATATGTCAGCATCTGGAATGTGACTGAAGTGTATACCTTAATTGATTAGCTTTTGACCAGCTCTCAAGAACGAAGAACGACAGATATTGATTTGTACATTAGCATTGTTATGCACATTTAAAGACGCGCATAGTTGTAATGCGTGATCACACTATTATTCACACTTTTATTCATTGAAGTGCCGGTCATTGCCCATAAATGATTAATAAAATCTAAAGATCAAAGAATGTCGAATGTTTTAATGTACGTACGAGGATAAACTTTGTGGAATAAAATCATCTTCTTTCACCCATTTATTTCAGAATTGACTGCAAAGATGTTTGTGACAGGTAAAGACGGGATTTTTGTTGCAGATCTACAAGATGACCTACACTTCACTTCTGTACCATCCACCGATCGACCCACTTTTATAACTCATGACTCCGTGGAGAAGAAGATCTACTGGTCTGACTTGCTAACGAAACTAGTTTATCGTGCTGATGAGGATGGAGGAAACAGGGAGGAGGTCACTTCTGGAAATGACAATGGTATGGTATAGAAAATATCCCAAGTTGAGCTTTGAAATACGCTCAGATATAAGGATAAACTTGCTCCCCATCCAATGATTAAAACAAATATAGAATCATATCATGAATCTTAGTACACTGTTGGTCATAAAGGTGGAATAATTATTTTTTCCCCAATTTATGGAATGATTTTGACAATGATTTATTCCTAATAGATCTAAATAATAGTATACATTCTCAGATTATATTGAATAATAATTTGCGAGTGTTTGTTATGCGTGACTGCTAAAGCATGTGTGTGCTACTATACTAATCAACTAGGGGACCTACGTCCTTAAAGGTATTACAAAGTTTTGGTAAATTTTGAAAATTGGCTGGATAGTGATTCTTTACAATTTCGATATATCTGGATGCCCCTATGGATGTATTATAAGCACTAACAAATTTAGCCCCTTAAACACTTCTGCTTTCGAGAAAAATTGAATATACAAATTTACCGGTGCTCCCGGTAAATTTTGATAAATTTAAAATAGCGCCTACGACCATACGATAGTAGCTGCGATCATGAAAATCTCAGAATATGTAGTTGTGATATATATATATTCCAAACGGTAATAGCAAATCGGCCTATTGTTTTATAGCTAAATTAATATATTGACCTTGAGAGGGCGCTATACAACATAAAGAGTTTATTATTTACAATTTCATCACTTTAGACTCGATTTCAACGGCGACAACGATCACTGAATATTGTAGGATCGCATATGCTTCCAATATGTTCATTTGAACCAAATTCATGACCCCATACCAAAACTTTGTATTACCTTTAAGTCATAACTGACAGTAATGAGGATTTATGCCTCACAAAAGGGCACTAATATCATATTGCTCCGATTGTCTCATTTTCGCTCGCGTGAACATTGCCAGCACAAACCACTGACCTCTACCTCCTGAACGGATCATCGCCCATTCCCATTCACTATACGTTACGTACTAAAAGGCTGTATTGTCTGACCGTTCATGAATATTCATGTTTTTGCTAAACTCGGCAAAATGTTTGCTTTTACTAAATAGAAAAATTACGGTGGGGGGTTGGATGAAATGGACATAATGAAATAGGCAGAAGTGATCTATGATAATTCATGCTTTTTTATGTTTCGTGTGCTCGACCTATAATCTTCAAATCGCTTGGTAAACTGAGTCCAAAGTTAGACTTGTTTCACATGTGTATTATAGGCAATGACGAGCTTGCAACCTATTTTGAAAAATTACGGTGGGTGAACTTTCAAAAGTCAATGAGACATGAGGGCTCCAATGAAAGAGCTAGTGATAACGTACGTCGGGGTGGATGTGCTTTTCGTTTAAACAAAAAATGAAGTTTTAACGATTTTTTAAAAAAACGTCCATAGGCTAACATGTTAGGCTGCTGACTCTGACCAGGCTCTGACGATAGGGGGCGTTGTGAAATGAGACTAAACGGAGCCATATGAGTTGATCGACACGGTTTTTATTCTGGGGCCTCACAGTAACGAGACCACTGCTTAGCCACTGAATCATGACTGTACGCAGTGGGGGCTAGGGTACGTCGCACAGTGGGCCAGGGAGGAACCAAAGTGCGCCAAAACTCATGTTTGGGGATTTATTTTTTATAAATCCAGAGGAAATGTTTAGATTTCCAGGGATTTTCGCTTAAATTTTATTACCAACATTTTCTCTGATGTCTAAGCTTTAAGTTGATACCAGATTTGGCTGCCCGATTCTGCCCGTTATTATGTTAGAGCCGTTTTCCTTGCAACATTGCCTCGAAAAATGTGTTTATTTTGGTCCGCGGTGTCAGAACACGTGTCACGCGCCCCCTCGCGCCGTGATTTATGACCACGAATCCTTCATGATTCAGCCGCGGACCCCAAAAACCAACATTTTTCGGGGCAATAGGCAAGGGAAATCGGCTCTAACATAACAATGGGCAAGTTGGGCAGCCAAATTTGGTATCAACTTGAAGCTTAGACATCAGAGAAAATGGTGGTATTAAAATTTAAGCGGTACACCGCGGAGATCTAAACATTTCTTCTGGATTTTTAAAAAACATGGATAATTAGTCCATTTTTCATTGAATTACCCTATAATATATCATGAAGATTGTGTTTCTATTAATTTTAACCCATTCATTCAACGAAATGAACTATCAGGAATATGTGAGAGCAATTTCATATCAATAACTTAAAAACTTCATGTTGAATTGAAAGATTTATAAAATAAGTCACTTTTGCACTAAAACTGTGAATATGTAGGATTTTGCTGTTTGAAGCAGTAAATTTATACCCTTATTGTGCATACCGGAATTAAATATTTCACTGAGGTATTCCTCTATGTATTACCTATCAACTGGGCAAGAAAAAAAATGAAAAAAATAAATCACCCAAACTTAGTTTTGGCGCACTTTGGTTCCTCCCTGGCCCACTGTGCGTCGCCGCCCCCACATAGACAAAAAACAACGAAAATGCAATAAATTATCAATAATTCATTGCATTTTCCCTCGGGCCCCAACAGGAAAAAATCCTCTGTAGGGCCATGCATTATGGTTCAAGGCATGCCCACATAGAGGATTTTTTAAAGTTGGGGCTCGGAGCAAAATACAATGAATTATTGATAATTTATCTCATTTTCTTTGTTTTTGTTTGTATTTGTGGGGGCGGCGACGTACCCTAGCCCCCGCTACGTACAGTCATGATCCAGTGGCTAAGCAATGGCCTCGTTACTGTTGGCCCCCAGGATCAAAACCGTGTCGATGTGCTTTATTAGTGCCCTTTTATGAGGCATTAATCCTCATTACTGTCAGTTATGACCTAAGGACGAAGGTCCCCTAGTTGATTAGCATATAGTAGCATACACATGATTTAGCAGTCACGCAAAACAAACACTCACAAACCACTATTCAATAAAATCTGAGAATGTATATTATTATCTAGATCTATTAGGAATAAATCATTCCATAAATTGGGGTAAAAAAAATTATTCCACCATTATGACCAACAGTGTATATACTAATAAAAAGTATAACAAGGAATCTGACACCGTATGACACTGAAATAGAGCAGATGGCACAGCATATATTCTTTATGAGAGGGATATCAAACAACTTTGAATGTATCATGATTTGTAATGTATATCATGCAATCTTTGTTAGTTTTTTTGTTTGTTTGTTTATTAAATGCTATTATCTTCTGTCTATCTATTTCGGATCTAAAAAATAAAGAAATTTGAATTTAAAGTAAAGTAAACAAGTTCAAGTTCAAGTTCAAGTTCAAGTTTTATTTATCTTTCTTTCATAACACACTTTACAAATATGACATGAATATAACAAGTTTACAGAATATGGCGTTACAAAAGAAAGATGAGGTGACCTTGGTTGAAAGCAAGGCTTGTGGATTTAAGGTCCCTCATGAGTAGCTTATGAATACGTCCTAAAAGAACAAAACTCTTCAGATAAGAATAAATGCATACATTTAAGTGCTGACAAAACTAAACTAACTAAACAACTGATAAAATATAAACATAAATAAGTATAATAAAATCTACTGACTAACTAAATAATGGCTATAAACAAGAGAAACAGGAAAATACAACGAGCAACAGGACTGAAACACAGACAAAAACAAAAAAAGACAGACAGATGAATAGATGTGAGAGATGGGAGTAGAATTATGCTGACCTATATAGTAATTAATTTTCTTAAATATTGATCACAACTATAAATCTAGACGATATCGACTCAAATATAGTAACTTCAGTTTGCGCTTAAATACATAAATACTGACTGATTGCGCTATTCTTGGTTCAAGGGAATTCCAAAACCTAGGTCCAGTGGACCATATGGAAACGTTGTATCATCCGCTCAATCTGACTTGCGTGCATAAAACAAATAAGCATTTTTCCATGAAAAAGTGAAGTTTTCTAAAATGTGCGTTTCTTTCCAGCATTGGGGCGCCCGGGAGTCACTCGGGTAACATTTCATAAATTATAATATAAAAAGACCATATGCAAATTTTCTGTACTTTTGTCGGAAAAAATACATTTATCCAGCACAATGTCGTCTCTTTTTGCGTTGGAGAAGAGCAAATAGCGAGTTTCAATCACACTTTGGCCGCTCTCGCAAGCTCTCACTCGTTTCACTGTGGTCAAGCGACTTTGGGGCAAGCGGTTAATGAAAATACTAATCGTTAGCTTTCTTCTGGTATTAAACTTGTTTTGATTGATTGTATAATTTCGTCGGAATAAAGGAAACAAAAAGGCTCGACCAATAACTTATCAGCGTCTGAATTGACCTTTTGACCTTGAATTCCCTGATGAAAGCGCACTAATGACGTCATCTTCGCTAAATTGGTGTCTTTTATCGTAAAATGCGACACTTTCACAATGTTTATACATCTTTTTCAATAATTAGTAAAATATAACATATTTTTTATGATATCACTGAAGTTTTGGGTTTTATTTAATGAGTAATTTTAAAATAAGAGCCATTTTACTGTTTTAATTTATTGGATCGTACCATTAAAGTCTCAGGGTAGAAAGATGCATTTTCCAACCGCGCCAAATTTAATTTACGTTCCGACATTCTGTTAAATGGGTTCGTGTTGTTTATAATCCACTGCTTTCTGCTCCAACAAACGTCCACATGCGGAGTCGTTTATCAACTAAATTATTCAAATTTATGGATGCTTCCTAGCTTCCCAGGTGTTTGTGTTGTTGAAGCATTTCATTCACCTGTTATTATTCTCTGTACTCCAATTGTTAGAATACAACATGTATTTTGGTTTTATAGTTTCATGCAATAAGTAAGTCAATAAAAGAGTATGTTCTGCACAATAAAAACAATGTGTGTCCCTATTGTACAATGTAATGTGTCCCCTCATTTTGTAATACTTAATTTACCCATTAACATAATGGAACTACCTGCTCGATGAAGTCATGTGGTCTGTGACCCCTTAGCACTCAACACCGTGTGGGAGTCAGTTTGGGTTAACTTCTTTTATGAGACAAATACAAGCAAACGTTTCCATATGCCCACAGTAGTAAGGGCAAATTGCCTTCTAACAAGAGGCAAGTGATATGCTTGCGCCTGACGTGTGGAATAACTATGAACTTGGTTATTTTTCTTAAATATTCTAGCCAAGGCTACTGGTAGTAGACCTGCATTCAATTCATACATTAGAGCTCCTAGTTGTAAATGATAAATATCTTTAACTTTCAAAACACTACTATTATAAAAAAGAACATCTGTATGCGCAAGATAGTGAGTATTACAAACAATTCTTATTACTCTTTTCTGTACCAGTAGTAATTTATCCATTTGAGATTTGAACGAGTTGCCCCAAGCTAGCACACCATAGTGCAAATATGGCAAAATTAAAGTTCCGTACAACATACGTAAAATATTCAGTGGGAACACAGATTTCAATTTATAAATTACACCAGTATTTCTTGACAATAATTTACAAAGTTTACTAATATGGTACTTCCAATTTAAATGTTCATCAATATGCAGGCCAAGAAATTTAAATGTAGATACTCTTTCAATCTCAACACCATTGAACATTACATTTCCAGGCAATATACCCAGGGAATTACTAAAGAGCATATAATTAGTTTTGTTAAGATTTAAAGACAACTTGTTTGCATGACTCCACAAAGTCGCATTTGTCAACTCAGAGTTTACAGTCTGCAAAAGAGTTTGTGGATTTCTGTGAAAGAAAAATACACTCGAGTCGTCTGCAAATAAAATGAATGATAACATTTTTGCGGAAAGTTGAAAATCGTTTATATATACAATAAACAAAAGCGGGCCTAGAAGGGATCCCTGTGGGACCCCACAAGTGACGTCCCTCAAATCTGAATCAATTCCATTTAAAGTAACAAACTGTTTCCTATTTGTTAAGTAGCTTCTAAACCAATCTAATGCTATTCCCCTTACACCATAATGGCACAGTTTATCTATTAAAATATAATGATTTACAGTATCAAACGCTTTAGAGTAGTCTAAGAAGACACCAACTGTATGCATGCGTGCATCTAAGGCACTGGATATCTTGTCCACCAAATGTAGAATAGCATGAGTGGTAGTGTGTTTTTCACGAAAACCAAACTGAAAATTAGACAAAATGTTAGCATTCATCATAAATGTTATCGTCCGAGTATACATTAGCTTCTCAAGAATTTTAGAAAAGGAATTCAACAAAGAAATAGGACGATAATTATTCAAGATAAGGGCATCACCCTTTTTAAAAATGGGCACAACCTTTGCAATTTTCATTTTCATGGGTACAACACCAGTGGTCATTGATAGATTAAATATATGTACGAGGGGTTGTACAATACCATCAATTACATTTTTTATCAACTCATTTGTTATAAAGTCACAACCTGGACTTTTCTTATTCTTTAAAGAATGTACAATATCAAATAATTCTTCTACAGTCGTTGGCAATAAAAATAAACTATTATGATTAGGGTTTTCTAAAAAAAGATTGAAATGTTTTTTGAGACTCTGGGATGACACGCGACAAATTCTGGCCAATATTACAAAAATATTCATTGAATTTATCTACAATAACTTCTGGATCATCCACTACATTCCCATCAATGTTTAATTTACTTACATCAGACGCTTTCTGCTTTGGCTTAAAAACATTCCTAATCACTTTCCATGTCCCTTTTATATCATTATGTGTCGCCTGGAATTGAGCAAAGTAATTTCATTTGAATGGTAGGACCACGAGGAATTGCGATCGCTGAATCATCACGCATTCTGTACATCGCCAACGAAGGGTCGAAGAAAATAACGACTGTGGATATTGGACAAGGTAGCGCATTTCCAGGGAATGAGGTGAACTTTGGAACCAAATTAACCCATAGCCCATATTCTTTGGAGGTGGATGAGGAACAGGGGTAAGTTTAATCACGTAATCATACTGATGGTTCGGAATGAGAGGTGCGGTTGTTAAATGACCCACCCAGACCCTACCAACTATTACCCCTCCCCTGCTGTTTTGCACTCACTGTTTACGTGATTTACCAAATAGGCTTACATGATAATAATGATAATGGTAATGATGATGACGATATTACTTATTATAAAAATAATTATAATGATAATGATGATAATAAGAATAAAGATAATAATAACGAGATAAAAATTCGTCACTGAGGACGAATGAGGTGGTCTGGACGTTTTTGTTGTTGGAGGATCTCATATGGGGAGATGAAGAGAGAGAGAGAGAGAGATGTATGGCAGTAGATATATATTAAGGAGAGAGGGAGACGGGATATAGTCATGTAAAAATGCATGAGCTGGACAGAGGGATAAAAGAGTAATCGGAATGCATGCACTTGGAAGGAGAGAGGATAGTATAAGGAAACATGGTAGGGGTGAAATAAGACTACAAAGGGCAAAGGAAAGAGCTAGAGAAAATTAAGGAAAATCCTAAGACAATAAAGAGGGAGAACAGGAGCCGGAGGCGGGAATGCGAGAGGGTGAGAGAATTGTCTCAGCTAGAACATATCAAAATGTGGAAGAAAATCGATCAATATTTACAGAGATACAATCAATTTTCAAAAAATATGCTGACGTCATAATATGCAAATTGAAATGTTGAGTTCGGAGGCCGTTATGAGACATGAAATCATATCTCCGATTCATACTCTATCCAAATATGAAGAAAAAAATTGGGGGTCCCCGTGCATCCCAAAGAGCTATAATGGATTTTGTATAGGCATGTTTTTGCCCATAATTATATGCTATGTATTACAAGCAAAGACGTTTAAATATAATTACAAGAGCTCGCACGCACGGACATGTATCTTAAACAGACGCTCATTGCGTTATTACTGGTCAGAAAAAGGTGAACAAGTTATCAAAATGCTTGGAAAATGTGCCAAATATGATGACAGAGAAAATTCGGCGATTCTATGTTGCAAAATGAACCGACTTTGATTTAACAAAGATGATTTTGTCATTTAAATTGCATGTTCTTTCAATTTTGACGCTCAGTTTTTCATTATCAGGCTCACAAAAAAATATTTTGTGTAGCGCTCTGTGCAACAGAACTCAACTTTCCCTTTAACATTTCTGATTTTCTTCATGTTGATATGAATTTTCAGGATACTCTTGATTTTTCAGATTCTTGTATTGGTCAATGGGAGGCGGGATCCTACGCAAACCTCTCGATGGATCTGGAAGCATGGAGACTGTATACATTAACGCAGATCTAGACGGAGTCAGCGGATTTAGCATTGATCTCAGCCGTAAGTATTTCATGTTTAGAAGGGTTTATTAAATGACATGTCATTTCAGATAAATCAAGTGAAAGTTAACAAGACAGTTCATCTACATGACTCCTCTCCACCCAGGTGTTAATGGGTGCCTGGTATGATTCGAACGTCTTTGTGGTTGGATTAGCATGTAGGCGACTAACTTTAACGCCCTCATGCATGGAGTGGAGTATGTGCACTCAGGCACGGATCCAGGATTTCTTAGGGGGGGCCCAAATTTGAAATTTTGCGAGCCAAATATTGGTACGTAATGGTGACCAGCAGTAACGTAATGAGCAAAAACGTTTGGGAGGCAGACAACAAAAATCCGCATCACCCCATTCTTTTACATGCAGGCCCCACTGAACGTTATTCAAAGTGGGTGGGGAGACCAAAGTATTTACGATCAGGTAGAGCGTAGCGTAAATTGGCGTGGGGTCTAGGGGCAAAGCCCCGGCGGGGGTCAAGGGGCGGAGCCCCGGAAGCTCAGGGGGTTTGGGCATTTAATTACGGTCACATGAGCATATTTTGATACCTTATTCATGACACTGGCAAGGTTACTAATTGGCGTTGGGTCAAGGGGGCTGAGCCCCATGAATCTCAGGGATTTGAGTCATTTTATAACGGTCAGATAAGCATTCAGGGGCCCGCCTTATGCCCCCTGGTGGGGTCTAGTGGGCAGAGCCCCCGCAAGCTCAGAGGTTTTCGGCATTTAATTACGGTCAGATGAGCATATGTTTATACCTTCTTTGTGACACTGGCAGGTCACTAATTGGCGTGGGGTCCAGGGTCCAGAGCCCTCGAAAGCTCAGGGGTTTTAGGCGTTTAGTTACGGTCAGACAAGCGCGTAACTAGGATTTTATTTTAGGAGGGACGGTAATGAGCGCTCCATAGAGGGTGCAGGGGGGGGGGGGCGAGATTCCCATTTCCTATACGTGAAGCGCGGAAGCTTTGACGATTCATTCAATTATTAGAGAAAGAAGACTGTTCTCGACTCTTAATCCTCGTCTGAATTCAGTTCCCCCCCCCCCCTCCTGCGCGAAGCGCGAAAGCTCTGACGTTTCATTAAATTATTAGAGAAAGAAGACGGTTTGTTGCTCAGGGGTTTTAGGCATTTAATTACGGTCAGATGAGCATATTTTGTTACCTTATTGTGACACTGGCAGGTCACTAATTGGCGTAGGGCTCAGGGTTTGAGGCATTAAATTAAGGTCAGATGAGTATCAAGGGTCCGCCTTAGGGCCCTTGGTTGGGTCCAGGGGGCAGAGCTCCAGGAAGCTCACACCCACAACAAAAAGTGAGTCATTTGACACATTTAAGCATAATTTTCGTGAGTCAGGTGTAAATTGACTCATTAGTAACAACCAATGAGTCTCTATTGACTCATTTATATTTCACCAGTGTGTCAATCATGAGCTGACGCATTTGCAAAATGCTTCGACTGACTCACATGGTCGTAAAAAATGAGTCAAGATCGACATAAGAGCATTTTAGAAGAAAAAAGTGAGTCAACTTGAAAGTGAGGCTGTATGCATGCGCGCGCATGCTTTCGTGACGTCATCCAAAATGCGCATTCTCGAGCCATATTTGAATTCCCGATCGACGACGCGACGTCGCCATCTTATATCTTGGATTCAGAAGAGTTTTGACTGCAGCTAGTGAAAAATTGGTACGCATAATTATTCATATGGTTTTAAACGATGATTTTTATGACTGGATTCGTGGGCTGAATCTTCTGATTATTATACAAATGATGCATGCGTTCATTTTACGATATCCGCACTCGAGTTGATGAGGCTGTGTGTAACTTAACTATAGATTCTCACTATGAACATGACAGACAATGAAAGCGGACAAAATATACAGTTCCTCAGGAAAACAAAGGAACATCCCTTCACTGCTATTATGTAAAAATGTGTAGAACAGGTGAATATGCATGTGACACCTGTTCTACACATTTTTACATAATAGCAGTGAAGGGCTGTCCCTTTGTCTACCTGAGGAACTGTATATTTTGTCCGCTTTCATTGTCTGTCATGTTCATAGTGTGTATCGCACGAAGCCGTGTCGAATGGTCGAATGAAAACATGCATGATCTTGCATCATTGTTTTATACAACGAAACTCCTAGATCCTTGTTATTTGATGTAAAACGAATAGGCCATTTTCGTAATGTAACCAAATTTAATGCATACGTCTTTGTGAAGTGCCTCACTACAAATGATTTCATTCACCTGATAAGAATAATAGTATTTCAATAGACAGAATCCAAACTGCATACATTAGTTGTTGCCAGGTTGGACAAGCATTATGGCTTGACCTACCTAGCAACACTTAATATATGCAGTTGCATTCTGCCTATTGAAATACTATTATTCCTATCAGGTGAATGAAATACTTTGTATTGAGGCACTTCACAAACACTTATGCATTCAATTTGGTTACATTACGAAAATGGCCTATTAATTCAAGATTGTTTCGTGATAGTATGGGTGACAAATAAATCTCAAGTTAAGGCTTAATTTAGTGCGTACAAAGTAGATTTTTCAGATTCGGGTAGCGGGACCACCGATTACATCGCTAAAATGTGATATTTTAGGATATATTTTCCATTGCAAATGTGGACAGTGACTCTGGCATGGTATGGTATGTGTGTGATAGGCCTAGGGAGTAGGGGGGGGGGGGTCTATGTCATGATGCACCCACAACAAAAAGTGAGTCACCCTTACTCAAATTGATGAGTCACTGGTTTGTCCGTACAGCGAAACACTTGAAGGATCATGTGAGTCACTATGACTCGATACAAATGAGTCTTATTTATCTAAGACTCACTTGAAGTGAGTCTTAGAGACTCATTTGTATCGAGTCATAGTGACTCACATGATCCTTCAAGTGTTTCGCTGTACGGACAAACCAGTGACTCATCAATTTGAGTAAGGGTGACTCACTTTTTGTTGTGGGTGCAGGGGTTTTAGGCGTTTAATTACTGTCAGATGAGCTTTTTTGATACCTTATTATTTTGTGACACTGGCAGGACACTATTTGGCGTGTGGTCCAGGGGCCGGAGCCCCCAAAATTTCAAGGGTTTCAGGCATTTAATTACCGTCAGATGAGCATCTAAGGGCCCGCCTTAGGTGGAATCTAGGGGGCAGAGCCCCCGGAAGCCCTGGGTTTTTAGGCATTTGATTACGGTCAGATGAACATATTTTGAGACCTTATTTGTGACACTGTCATAACATTAATTGGCGTAAGGTCCAGTGGGCGGAGCCCCCAGAAGCTCAGGGGTTTTAGGCATTAAATTACAGTCAGATTAGCATCCAAGGGTCCGCCTTAGGGCCCTAGGTGGGGTCGAGGGGGCGGAGCCTTCGGAAGCCCAGGGGTTTTAGGCATTTGATTACGGTCAGATCAACATATTTTGATACCTTATTATTTTGTGACACTGGCAGGACACTAATTGGCGAGAGGTCCAGCGGGCGGAGCCCCAAGAAGCTCAGGGGTTTTACGCATTTAATTACGGTCAGATGAGCATATTTTGATACCTTATTGTGACACTGGCAGGTCACTAATTGGTGTGGTGCTCAGGGGCGGAGCCCCCTGAATCTCAAGGGTTTTAGGCATTTAATCACGGTCAGATGAGCATATTTTGGTACTCTATTATTTTGTGACACTGGCAGTTCACTATTCTTTCCTTCTTGCTCTCTTTCTTTCTATTTCTCTTTAATATACTTTTTCCAAAAACGTGGGGGGGGGGGGGGGAGCGCGAGGCTCCCGATCCCCGCCGTTCCGCGGGCATTGACATGTGGGCATCTCAATAAGCATATTTATTGCCTGACTTTAAATTTAGGAATTTGTCATTTTCCAACAAACGTATAAAAAAGTATAATTTACTAAAAATTGAGGAATATCTCAGAAAATTATGTCATTTCAGCAACATTTGTAAAAAAATCACCGTAATGGAATTAGAAATAAACCACGTTTAAAACGTTTAAACCACGCCTTTCGCCCCCCCCCCCCCCCCCCAATCCACACGTTGTTGGCGGGATTAACCGCATCTGATCTCCCCTTCTTTTCTTTTCTTCTTCCTCTTTTTTTCTTCCTCTTTTTCCCCCTTTTAGCTCTCTTCTTTCCCTTTCCCTTCCTTCTATCTTTTTTTTAGCGGGGTAGGAGGGGGGGGGGGGAGGTAAGGGCCTCCCCCCCCCCCCCGATCCACAACTTATTGGCGGGAAAATAATCCCCTTCTTTTCTTTTCTTCTTCCTCTTTTTTTTCCTTCCCTTTATCTCCTCTTTTCCTTTTTTCTTTCCCTTTCCTTCCTTCTCTCTTACTTTCGTGATGGCCTGATGGGGGGGGGGGGCGGGAAGGCAACAACCTAGGAGGAGGGCCCTTTTAGCCCCCCCCCCCCGATCTCCTTCTTCCCCCTTTTCTTTTCTTCTTCCTCTTCTTTTTTCCCCTTTTTTGCGGGGGGGGGGATGCAAGGTCCGCTCGCCCTCCCCCTGGATCCGCGACTGTGTGCACTGTATTGTGCAGAATGTAGATATAATCCAATGACCGGGGTAATAATATTACTGTAAGCGCTTTGGTTAATTGATTGTGCAGCGCCTAAAAAGAAACAGGTATTTTCATACATTAAACATACTATGAATTATGATAATTTTCTTTGTATCTTCGAAATATCATTTAGGTGACGAAAATTGTAACGATTCTCAAATATTAAGGCACTTTTAGAACCTAGACAAAGATATGAATATGGTGAGAGAATGATAAATGGAGAAACCAAGAGTTTTTTTGACAGGGTAGGCATATACTTGTTACAATTGTGATTAATCACCTATACCACACACATGCAGTATCTTCCAGTTGTACGTAATCTTGTCTTGTCTCCTCAGATTTTGATTTTTAATCCACATTGATTGTTATGTGTTTTGTCATGTTTTTTTTCTTCCAACTAAATATTAAATTCTTAAGAGGCATATTTTTTCCTTGTGAGAATTGCTTATTTTCTATGTTTTGGCAGGAGATCCCCGACGTATATTTTTCCTTCACTTTGATGCGGAACGAACTTTCTACAAGGACGTAAACCAAACCCTCACAATGGCTCACGAGCTCACAGGCTACATGAATGACACTGACATCGATGGCGATGAAGAGCGAGAACGACTGCGTGATATAAGCTACTTCAATGGCACCCTCTACTGGACGAAGCAAGGCAGTCCCAAAGGCATCGCTGTCATGACTAATTATGATCAAACCAGTCCATCATTCGACATCAAAGAAACCAGTGAGATTAACACACCCGTTCGATTGCTCATCATTAATGTAGATCCATGATCACTATTTGACAAAACAGAGCCCGGGGTCTATTGTGAATTTGATTCAACGCAGTCAATATTGTCATGTCAGATATGACTTGAAAAACTACCGAAGAAAAACCGCCGTGTTTTTTCTTTTTTCTTTTTCTTTTATGTAAATCAATTGCAACCAAGGTCATGCGCGTATTCACATAGCTCACAGAAACGTCTTGCACGTTTTCATTACGTCATCATAAAAAACCCGCCGCCGTTTTGCCACCTCGTATCTAAACGAGGCTTTAAAAGCCCCCCCCCCCCCCCCCCAAAAAAAAAGAGGGGGGGTCGGGTCATTTACACAAGTTGCACCTACAAATTGCAGATTAATTACGTTGTAAATGTTGCTGGTAGAATATTAAAATGTCGGACTTTGAAACAAATTCCCACTCTCCGCTGTGGCTACACATTATTGAGAGTGACATATTGAATTATTGCAGGCTGTGTATTCTAGAATGTAGGCTAATGTTAAAGTTATCGGGGTTGTTTTAGAGGAACTATTAAAAGGATAGGTTCTTTCTTGTTCATGTTATGTCTTGCTGAGGTTTTGCTTTTAATTAATATGCTCCTTTTATATTCTGTTTTGCTTTTCAATATATAATGTAATGGAACCATGCATGTAAACCTCGAGATGCGAACCGTAATTTTCAGACATTGTTAGTAACAAGTCTGTATGCATGGTATAGGTGATAGGTTATTATCATGCTTGCTCGAATACTAGCTATCGACCTTTCCATACTCATAGCTAAGATTTTTAAATCTTGCTCCCCCCCCCCCCCCCCCCAAAAAAAAAAAAAAAAAAAAAAAAAATTGTATGAAATGTACAGAATCTGAATGCAGTATCGTACAATTTTTTGGGATGCAGAAATTTAATTTGAATTATCGAATTATTTACCTTGGGTAACCGATTACAGACACGTATATACACATCACTATTAATTGTTTGTTTATCATTATACATTACTTGTACATAATAATTTAGCATATTGATAACTTATTTTATTCAAATTTGTTGTTCATAGGTATTATTGACAATGACGAAGATCTATTCGTCTGATATAGTTTACTGCGTAAACATGAATATACCCTCATCAGTTTATTTAAGGTTTTGAGTGTGATTCGTTTATATATGTATAAAGTATGTATCATGTAGAGTACAAAATGTGTTTCTGTATTTGAAATATTTATTCAAGCATAATGAACAGAAATGGATTCCTAGTCTGCTGATAGTACAGATAATTGGTTATGTTATACTGTTATCGTGATGATATTATATATAATATGATATATTTTATGTGCTCAGCATTGGTCAGGCTCCATTACATTTAGAAATATAACTTTTTCGGATTTTGAATGTTTGCATTTATTGCAAAAAGTTACATAATAACTTTCACTCCTATTTTGCTGTTGCTTGCTGTGAGATGAAATTAAAATTTACGTGATACACTTAAAACAAAGAAAATCCATTGTAATGATTGGGCATTATGGTTTGAATCCAAAAAATGCTATGCGGTTGGAAGAAGGTTAGCAAAGAGGAAAGATTTCCAATCAGTACTTTGTTCTGTATGTTTATGGGTTAATGGCTGTATACTATATTCGATGAACTTTCAATGTTTTTCTGTGAAGAAATATTTTAATACCGAAAATACACCCTAAATAAATCCAAAATAGCGATAGAGTGAGTTTGGTTAATGCTAACCAATTTACTCTGATTATCGACATTATGTCCGGGGGATTCATCCTATTTCATTTTTAGGCAAACTTTCCACTGAATGCACTATCGTGCACAAATAATATGATTCATTTGTTATTTACTTACGGCTACCCCCCCCCCCCCCCCCCCTCCACAGGAAGAAAAAAAACGTAAAATACCTATTAAAAAAAAATTGTTTTTAAAGAGCTGCAAAACCTGCCAAAATGAAACGAATATTTTTGTTAGCAACAAATAGAAATGAGATGAGAAGAATGATAGCCATGGCAACCAGGATTGCATTGAATCATACACGTATTATCATTATCCAGTCAATGAGTCATGACATGAAAACCTCGATTAGTTTAATTGTTGAAAACCGAATTTAATTCTATGATTAGGATAAGTAGGTGATCATAAATGGATAATTGCAGTGTTGAGAAAGCGCCAGCAAGTAATCATGTAGGCATAGTGATGTGGATCAATTATTACAACAACCAAATTCCGCCATTCGAGGCCTATGTACAATGCTAACATGTAACAACAAAAGAGACACAAAAGTAGAAAGATATGGCCCCCACAGTTGACGACGTCACTACTCTATATCATTACAAAAAAGAAGTTAACATGACATGGGTAGTGAGCACTATTTTTTTTTTGGCCGTCGAAAATTTGAAAATCGTACCCTCCTTGAGCGCCAGGGGGGGGGGGGGGGGGGCGGGGGGGGGGGCAACCACAAAAAAAAGGTAAACACGTTTTTTTCTCAGAGGGGCCAATCCCCCCCCCCCCCTCCCCCTTCCACCTCACCCCTGGATCCGCCACTGGCTGAAGGCACATCTCCCTAGTATCTGGTACTGACTCTGGGAGTTTGGAGGAGATTCATAGCGGTGGACCGTAATCCGAGGATGGCCGATATAAGTACGAAGGGGCAGTATACTGTTAAGAAGCAGTCACTGTAATTGAAATTGTCGATGATATTTCAGATGATAGGAAATGTTAGATTGTTTTCGTCGTAAGAATTCAGGACTTTATGTGCTCAGCATCGGTCAAAACTCCATTCCATTTACAAATATGACTTTTGGAATTTGAATATCATTTTGTTGCAAAATGTTCAAAATTACTCTTATTCGTACTTAACAGTTGGTTGCTGTGACATTGAATTAAACTGTTTGTATTACACCTAAAAAGAGAGAATCCAATTTAATGATTGTGCATTATGTTTTTGGAACCGAATAATGCTATGCGGTTAAAAGAGGGTTAGCAAAGAAACGAGATAAGAAAGAATGAACGCCATGGTGACCAGAAATTGCAATGCATCGTGCACGACATACACATAATCATCATTATCCAATCAATGAGCAATTTCATGAGCACCTCGATTATTTTAATTGTTGAAAACCGAATTTAATTCTACTATGATTAGGACAAGTAGGTCATCATAAACGGGTGAATGCGGTTTGAGAAAGCGCAAGCAAGTAATAGTTTAGGCATAGTGATGTGGAGCAATTATTCAAGGGCAATTTCCGCTATTCGAGACCAATTATTGTAATTCTAAAATGCAACAACAAAAAGAGAGAGAAAAAAAAGAAGAAAGACAATAACCTCCTTAGGTGACGACGTCGCTTTGTCATGCTCGAATCATCTCCAAGCTAATACTTATATAAAATAGAGACAAAAATAGATAGAAACACTACTTACAAAAATTCGTTATAACCAAGAAATCTAAAAGTGATAACGATCTTCACAATTATAAATTAGCAAACCATCTTTCATAGACCCCCTAAAGACCGCCATAAAGTAAGTCCAAAAGGATGTATTTTCATTTTATTTCTTCCTCCATACTTAATGACTCATTTTTTCACTACATTATGTACCAATGAATGAATGGTGGGGACCTGGTAATGAGGATTTACCAAAGGGCACTAGCGCATCGCCTTGGTTTGGAAACCCGGGTCACCGGATTTCAAGACGACTGCTCTACCGACTGAGCTATCGCGCCTCCAATATCAGTGCCCAGTGGTGGATCCACGTGGGGGCCGAATCGGCCACCCCCCCCCCCCCCCCCAAAAAAAAAAAAACAAGGCGGGCCCTTGGACCCCATCAAGAAGGGCTAGCGCTCAATGCGCTGGCAGTGCGCTTTGCGCAAACCCTGGTTTGTCCCACCCCCCCCCCCCCCCCCAACCCACCATTCATTCGGAAATCCTAGATCCGCCGCTGCATATTTACTCGAAGATAGACCCTTTATAATGTTTATAAATATTGCCAAATCGATGTTCACATACAAATGAGTATAGGCACGCACTTTGCAGCTCCTCTCTGATTGGTCCGATGGTATACAACATCTACCACACACATCGAGCTAGCCATTGTTTGTAATGCTCCTTCAGCAGGAACACACCCGCTCTGTAACATCTCAAACAGAAATCAATTGTGACCAGCCGCCAAATTGAAGTGTCGTTTATTAAATGAACTACAAGAACCTATTGCATTTTCCATCTTTCATTTGTGTGCAAATAAGCACCCATCCACGCATTTCAAGATAAGAGCAGAGGACAATTAATATTAAGGTAAGACTTATAAAGGGTCAAATGGGGTTTTATCAAAGAATTCCATGAGGATGATCATTTGTATTGGATAACAAATTTATAGAAAGCTGAATTTGATACATGTATATTTCAAAGAATTACAAAATAAAGCTCATTTCAATCTACTTTTTTTTTGGGGGGGGGGTTAAAGTTTTTAATCAACTTTTCTCATTTCTTAGAAGTTTCAATTTTGTTATGTCTACCTAACATTAATGACCCCATTTAGCATGTTTGGTTATTGAAAACATTAACAACATTCGCAAAGCGTTGCTTGCTTCATCTTCATCTTTTTACATAATTTTTCGTAAAAACTGAGAAAACGGTATTACTTTTACAGTGATGAGTCCCTTATTTCTTTTTCTTACTATACAATAGATGCAGAGACATAAATCCATTGTTACCCTGAGAGACATGTTCCTACTTTTTTGTACTTCATCCGTCATTGGTAAGTTATAATGATTTTGGTCTTTTATTTTGATTAATAAGGAGCATAATCGCTGGCTAGATCAGTTACATTTGTGGCAAAAGTCCAATTTGAGGGTTTTGAGACGTTGGATATTGTAAAAATGGACCTCCCTGCACAAATTCTAGGTGGAATTTCTGGAAAATATACTGCTGAAAAACAGTTGCAGCCATATTTCAAAATAGCCGCCATGTGAATCTAATATTGAACAGTTTTGAAGATTATTTTTAACATAACCACAATTTCACCATGTGCGAGGTGTTATTTAAAAGAGAATTACACATTTTCTACAAATTGATACCGCATTTCGTAGGCTTGATGACAATTTGCCTTACAGTATAAAGCAAAATTGTGATTTTCCCCTAAATTTTCCCCATAATATAAATTGCGCCGAAAATGCATGTTTCTCTACATTTCATAAATTATCTTCACTAATGACTCGAACCTTTTTAGAAAAATACCCACAGATAGGGACAATATTATGTCAAAAATGTTAACAAAAAATGTATAGCGCTCTAAACTTAATATGTTAATATCAGTCAACATGGCATTTGTCATTGCTAATAGCTGCCTTCCCTTTCAGTCGCGTCAGTTTCTAGGTTAAAAAAACGGCAACCCCAAAAAGATTGCAACAAAAGGTTTTTCAACGGTTTCAACATACTAAAATTCCGGCTAAATAAAGGACCCTCGGAAATATGTCCTATTATAGATGGTCGCCAATACGTTATAATAGCCATTAGTCATGATATATCATCTTGGAAATGTGATTTTAATGTCTATACTTAGGTTTCGGGGGTCGAAGAAACCATTCATACCACATACAATGGGTCATGGCTACCAAAATACCTTTAAATTCAAGATGGCGTCCGAAATGGCCGCCATTCTCCTTAAAATGACCGGAAGTGAGTAATGTTTGGTAGTTTGCAAGATTAAATGTGTGTTTAAGAGGTCAGGCTATTCACTAGTATGCTTTAAATCATCATAAAGGGCTAGAGTAGCCTTCTGTTCAAAACAATTCCAAAGATGGCATCCATTTTGTAATCCGAGATGGCCGGCGAAAACTGAAATTAGTCATAAATCGTGACATGTTCATATTAGAGATGTAATGTTGGTATCTATACCTAGGTTTCGGGTCGACATATCCATTTAGACTGTTTAAAAAGTGTAACCCTTATAGAAATTGGTGCAAGCTTGCCGCGAGCTTGTTTTAAGCTCATTGCAAGCTTGCTGCGAGCTTGTTTCAAGCTCGTTACTACTTAGCTTGCACGGTTCCAAAATTGCAAATAGGATTATCTGTCAGGCAAGTAGGACAGAGGAAATTTATTTGCAGTTCAAAAAGTCTGCAAGCTTGTTAAAGGCAACCTTGCATGGTTCCGAATGTGCAAATGAGGCAGTGCATGTATAATACAGTTTGAAAATATTGTTAAATATTTGCAACATTTCATTTTGGTAATAATTTAAGAATTTGTAAAAAGAAGTTAAGTAACTGGCAACCATGCGGCAAGCGTGCATGGTTCCGAAAATGCAAATGAGGCAGCTTTTCAGCCAATCGGAAAAAGAAGCGTGCAAGCTTGCAAGCTTGTTTATATATTTTCCTGCAGCTTTTTCACCTACCTTTGAAAAAGGCTCTCAACATGCACTATATATGATCTGTATTATTAGGTCTACGTATCACCTATTGATTTCGTCAAGATTTTTATTTATTTATTCATTTATTCTTCCTCGACTTTGTTCGCAGGATATCTCAAGACTGAATAAAGCCATTATCATGAAACTTGCCATAATGATAGATCTTAGTCTAACTTAGAACTGCGTGACTTTTCAAACACTCAAGGTCATCGTGACGTCATCCAGGCGCCATTTTGTGAAAATCAACTTATGATCATATCTTCATAACGCGCGCTCAGAAATTTTAAATGTTCAAAATCGTCTTTAAATTTGTTTGCATACGTTGCAGGCAAATTTAAGCATTTCGCAAAATAAACGCGCACACGAGCATGCGTGCGCGTTTTCGCGCGTACTTGCATTATGCAACATAGAATCGACAAATTTTCTGTATCATCATATTTGGCACATTTTTCCAAGCATTTTGATATCTTGTTCATCTTTTTCTGACCATTATTAACGGAATGAGCGTCCGTTTAAGATACATTTCCGTGCGTGCGAGCTCTTGTAATACATAGCATATATGGGAAAAAACATGCCTATACAAAATCCATTGTAGCTCTTTAGGATGCAAGGTGACCCAAATTTGTTTTCTATATTTTGATAGAATATGAATTGGAGATATGATCTCATGTCTCATTTGACCCTCAAATAACTCATAACGTCATGATAATGGCCTTCAAACTCAAAATTTTAATTTGCATATTATGACGTCAGCATATTTTTGATTTTATCTCTGTAAATATTGATCGATTTTCTTTCAAATTTTGATATGTTCCAGCTGAGACAATGCTCTACAAATGCAGTATTCATAATTTTCCATTTTAACAAAGGCATCATGGCGTATTTTTGCGATTAAAGGAGGCATGTCAATTTTTCACATTTTGCGTGTATTCTCTATGGGACATGACTTTTTCTCAAAAGTGGATTCTACATTCATGTCTTTTGCGAGCAATATCTCCGTTGTTTTAGCTTTGTTTTCGCTGAGCTTCGGGTATGTTGTAGCTGAGACAATAAGCGATCTCCATTATGCCATTTATTTTTCGATCAGATGCCGGGATCATGCTCATATTTCACTTGCAAAGTGGGATTTGAGAATTCCATTTTCCGTTTACGTGTAATCGCTATGGGAAATGTTTTGGTACATCGGTATTAAACGCACTTGACTTCCGACATTGAGATCCCTGGTTCGAGTCCGGGCGTCTCCGACAATTATTTCTTCACTTTTTCTTTTCTTTTTGACCTTTCACTGTACCATCTCCTTTAACCCTAATAAGGCCGGGGGGCCATTATGGCCCCCCCCCCCCCCCTCCACGATTTTTCTGATTGTTCGAGAACGCATATGGATGGCGCCTCGCCGCTCGCTGACTTTTTTCTTGAGAGTCTTGCGCATCTTTAAAAAAAAAAAAAAAAATCGGACCTATAGTTACAAGGTCACGTGACCTTTTGTCTTTGCATGTCAGCCCGAAAATCGCTCATTTTTGTGATTTGTGTACAAAACATATGGAAATGTCATTTTTCCTAAAACTAGATCAAACATTGGTTATTGGGTCTTGTTTAAAGTTTAGGTGGTTGTTTGGGAGTCAAAATAGTTGAATTGTAGGAAGAAATGAAAAAAAAACAAAAAACAATAACATAAATAAGTTAAAAAAACAATGAAATACATAAGAAAATATCAAAACAAGAGATAACATAAGGAATAAGCTGGCTCTTCCAATTTTTGTTGTCGTATTATTGTTCCAAATGGTCTAATGAATATATGTAGTGAAAAAGAATGCTTAAATATGAATAATATAGGATTTATGGGTAAAAATGTGATTTTATGACGTTATTTGCATAAATTACCATAAATATGCAAATGAGGGATTTTTTTCAAAAAATTGAAATTATCATATTGTTTCATACACTTCACTTGACATGCGTGCAAATTTTCGCGGAGATCGGCCGTTTCACGGCCGAGACCTTAGGGGGGGGGCCATAATGCCCCCCCCCCCCCCCCCCCCGGCCGTAGTAAGACTTCAAATAGCCCGGCCTTATTAGGGTTCATTATTGAACACGTAGAATCGCAAATAATGTAATAAACAACCCTTCTTACTTTATTATTACCCTATTTACACTTAATCTATTACTTTTTGTGTGTAATCTTAATGGGAGATGATTTTTTTTCTCAAATCTGGATTCTACATTCCTGTCTTTTGTGAGTGATATCGCCGTCATTTCTTCTTGGATTTTGTTGATTTTTGAGTATGTTGTAGCTGAGACAAGTTTCCCAAGTTTTATGTAGACTATTTAACATTATCATGACGTTATCATAGTAAACAAATCAATCATAGGTGACATGTCAGTTATCATATATAACAATCCTCAATCGAATACCTGAAGGGGGCGCTATACCACTTTTAATCATGGTCATCTCTCGTACTCTGTTTCCCTTCACCTAGTCTTGTTGTTCTGCCCCTCTCCTTCTCTTGGTCTCTCGCATATGCATCTCTCTTGTTCTCTCCCTCTCTATTACACTTTCACCCTCTCCCTCTCACTGTTTCCCTTTCCCTCTTCCTCTCCTGATCTGTCTCCTTCTGTCTCTGTCTCTCTCTCTTTCTCTCTACATCATCTCAGCTTGTCTCATTTATATGTATAACAATTTAATTCAAGGAAATTCGAGGCAATTTGTATCGTTTGGCCATTCACTGCCATGCATACTAACAATCGTTTCTAGATTTGACATCATTACGGATGGGTACAATATTAATATCTTACTCATATTTTATATTAAATCAGGACTAAATAAATCACTATGTACATTTTATAATGTTTATTTAAAAAAAATTGAGCTTGTTTAGTATAAATAAACAGTTTAATCCTATATCGAAAACCTGAAGGGGGTGCTGTGCCACTTTTAATCATGGTCATCATTCTAATATCGTCATAATCGTATTCACGAACATAATCGTTTTTTGATTATCATTTAAAAAAACTTCGATAACCATGTTAAATGCAGGGATTGGAACTTGGAATGCAAGTCTATCATACCTAGACCTACATTTTCAGTTGTATTTATTAAGACTGATCTCTTTATCTTGTCTCTTTTTGAATTCCAAAGAAAATTATAAATCAGTTTGTTCAGGTCAACAATTAGTTTGTGAGGAATGGGTAACACTGAAGCAACATACACAAATTGTGATATTATGAGTGATTTAATTATAGCAACTTTACCATAAATGGTTAAATTTCTCATCTTCCAGAAATTTAGAATCGATTTAACCTTTTCAAGTTTCACAGACCAGTTCAGTCGATCACATTCTTTTTTATTTCTAGTTAAATATATACCTAAATACTTGACTGGATTATCATTCCATCTTAAATCTTGTATAAACTCTATTTGAGGTGTCGTTGTTAATATTGCATTTGTATTCATAACATTTAAGCTTGGCCCAGCAATATGTCCAAACCTTCTGACTTCTTCAAGTGAAATGTTAGCAGATTCAATGGAATTAAGAAAAAGGACGGCGTCATCAGCTAATTGTGATATTTTAAAAACTTTTGACATACTGTTATTTGCAGAGACGACCGTGATACCATGTATTTCATTATTTTACTTGATTTTTAAGGCCATTACTTCAACAACAAGGATGAATAGTAACGCTGAAAGCGCGCAGCCTTGCCTTATTCCTCGTCTTATTTCAAATTTTTGAGAAACCCAACCATTGTTTATCACACTTCCTATCGCATTAGCACAAATTACTTTGATCCAACCAATGAATGATTCTTTGAACTTGAGCTTATTTAATAATTGAAACAGAAAATCATGATTAACTACATCAAACGCTTTTAAAATCAAGGAAAAGAAATATACCTGGCGAATATGATTCACAATATTCAATTATATCTTGAACTAAACGTAAATTTTGCATAGCAGAGCGTTGTTTCAAGTAACCTGTCTGATCAAAGGATACCAATTTACATATAATATTTTTTAGTCTTTTACATAACACCTAAGCTAAGATATTGTAGTCAGTGTTCAGTAAAGATATTGGTCTCCAGATGTCCAAACTCTATTTATCCCCTTTCTTATATAACAACGTTGGAATAGCTAATCTTCGGGATTCAGATAGTTTCTCTTGTTGAAAACCCTCATTTATACAGTCTATAACCAGATATTTTACGTCTCTGTTTATCCCCTTTCTTATATAACAACGTTAGAATAGCTAATCTTTGGGATTCAGATAGTTTCTCTTGTTGAAAACCCTCATTTATACAGTCTATAACCAGATATTTTACGTCTCTGTTTATCCCCTTTCTTATATAACAACGTTAGAATAGCTAATCTTTGGGATTCAGATAGTTTCTCTTGTTGAAAACCCTCATTTATACAGTCTATAACCAGATATTTTACGTCGTCCCAAAAACATTTTTAAAATTCCACAGATAAACCATCACTGCCAGGTGACTTGTTGTTTTTCATGGATACAATAGCCTGCCGACATTCTTCTTCAGTAACCAATCCTTCACATGACATTGCTTCATCGTCCGTTAAAGTCGGGAGTTCGATTGAGTCTAATAATTATCAATTTCGAACAGTGTAGCTCCATCGGGCTTTTTAGAGTACAAACATTCATAGTACTTTACGATTTCTCTAAGTATAGTTTCTTGGTTAGTGAGGGAAAATATAACCCCCTTCATGTCCGAAGAGTGTTATAGACCCCATGCCAGTCAATATCGTTATATTATATAGCCTTTTGGGGGGGGTCAAATTTTTTTGCCCGAAATTGTTTCCATTTTTTTTTTCGAGGACAAACAAAATTTTAGAAAAAGAAGCTTGCAAGGCATACACTGTCTGCAGATCGGGGGCAAGCAGATTGGGAGCAAGTTTTGCAAGCATAAGTTTGTAATGCAAGCTGATATTTCTGTAAGGGAATAGCAGCCAGAGAACCCGGAAATGAATGATGGCATCCTAAATTGTAGCGGATTTAAAACTATTATCAAACAAGATCAAGTTGATATATGTCCTGAATGGTCGGCAAGAAAGCTGGAAAAATGAAACCAGTTTAATAGTGTAAAAGACGGCCGCCAAATTTAAATGATTGAAAGTGAGTAACATTTCTATTTTACAATGAGGATATAGTTGTTATGTGTACGTGTACTTTAGCGTTAAAGTCATACATGTGTAGGCGCTATAAGACATTTGGTAACAACACAGCACCGTTACAATTTGATATCCTGTAGCATACAGTACTAATCCAGGTCAATCATAATTGCTTATTTTGTAATTGACCTGGATTGGATTGTTAGGTGTAAGTTGATTTTAGCGTTAAAAGGCATTCATGTGTAGGCGTTATTAAGACAGTTGGTAACTATAGACCTGTTCAAGGTTGGCACATGTCCTAAATGACCCAGAATAACCACAGATCTTACAAACATGGAGGTCCCACTTTGTACTTTTTGAAATAATCACTCGATGGAGGTGCTATATAAATAGCCTAAATAGCCATTACGCTTATACAGCACCGTTACAATTTGATATCCTGTAGCATAACAGTACTAATCCAGGTCAATCATAAGTGTTTGTTTTGTAATTGACCTGGACTGGAATAAAATGTTATGTTAACATTGTTTTAAATTTTGTATAAAACACAATAAAGAGCAACAGAACTTAAATGAACTGAAATTAACAGATTTTTGTTAAGTAACCATCTTTTCTAGTATTTCTTGGATAGATAGGTCAAGAAAAGTAGTTAAATAATTTTTTCTAAGGCATTTGATACAATTGATCATAATATTTTGTGGTGTCAGGGGTAAGGCCTTGGAGTGGTACAAAAGTTACGTCAGTAGTCGAACACAATTTGCTTCATTAAATGGGATTGCATCGAGTGTCAAGCCTGTCACGTGGCGGTGTTCCTCAGGGATCTACCAAAGGGCCCCTACTATTCATAAACTTATACAAATGACTTCAAATTTTCATCCCGACTTTTGTCATTTATACTATACGCAGATGACTCAAGCATATTTTATTCTCATAAGAATCCTCAAATTATTGTTGAAACTGTAAATTTGGAACTTGAGAATGTTGCACAGTGGATTTTTGCGAATAGACTGTCACTGAACTTGGACAAAACTTTTTAGCAATTTAATGTCCGATTTACCTGGAGATATCTATTTCAACAATTTCAAAATTAAGAAAGTACTATCGACTAAGTTTCTCGGCCTGTTTATTAATGATGGAATGACCTGGAAAATACATACAAATTATTTGTGTTCATGACTATCAAGAAATGCTGGTGTGATATACATACTGAAATCCATGTTCCCATCACATGTATTGCAAATGTTGTACTCCACTCTAATGTTGCCCTACTTGAACTACGGTATTCTTGCCTGGGGTAATTCATCGAAACCCCAACTGAACGAAATCCTGGTTGTTCAAAAAAGAGCAGCACGTACAATTTGCAATGTACCTATTCGTACTCACCCTCTCTTCTTTGATACTAAAGTACTGAGAGTTCAGTATATTTTTTATTTACAATTAGGCAGCCTCGTGTTTCAGCTGAATTAAAACGAACTGCCCAAGGCACTATCATATTTGTTAAAGAAAAGAAATCAAGTTCACGACTGTCCTACTATCACCTTCCTAGAACGAGAACACGCTTTGCTCAAGTTACTTAATATATACAGGTCCCAAGTTCTGGAATTCTCTCGATTCTGTGATTAAAAGGTCTGGAAGTGTTCATGTATTCAGAAGAAAGTTGGAATGTATTTTATAAACCTAAATTTAGTTAATTATGTCATTTGTAGTTTAAGGAGCCTATCCACGACAAGCTTTGCTTTTACATAGGCCCCGTCGCTATATATCTTAAAGGGGGTGTAGCCTGACTAGACTACGTGTATTTCCCGTGGCCTGACTCGGGGCAAATCGGGTATAATACGACGACGGACGAGGCGACCGCAGCAGTCACGTGCGTGCAACATACGCGAAACCGAAGCGTGCGGAGAACTTCGGTCTGTTTCGCGTACGCTGACCATGTAAAGAGTACGTCGCGAACTACCGTTAATCAAGATTCGTTTACGTGCAGTTATCCAAAAGAAGACGTAGATGGTGTTAACCAGTATTTCGTCAGGCTACACTCCCTTTAAGTTCAACTGAAGGACAATTTTCTGAATAGTGTGTACTGTTATTGTTTTTACATGTATATTATAATCATTTTTCAATATGTTGTTATACTTTTTGTAAAATGAGATATTGTAGAATCCAATAAATTATCTATGTATCTATCTAATAATTTGATATGCACTTTCCATGTACATGAACGAATTACGAGGTTTTCCTGTACATTTTTATTAAACTATTTCCGGTAGCAGGACAGGATTTTTATCACGAACTCCCCATCGCGTCACCCATGTTCTGTGATTTTTTTGAGCTGGATGATAATTAATGCATCTTAATGAATAATAACAATATACAGTATTTGCGTATCACAAATACTATTACAAAATGCTATGTGCCTTCATTCGTAATGTTTGTTATGTCCCTACATTAAAATTCTTAAAGTACCATAAGGTAGCAAAAATAAATCTGGGCAGCATATGTATCTAGTGGGATCAATATCATCAATAACATGATACTTATACAGTATTAGGTGCACGTGGTTTTAGTTTACTTAACTTGTTATAATAATAATATTCGGTTCTTGTATACCGCATATCACATTATATAACGTCTCTATGCGCTTCCAAAGAGCTTTGGAAATTATTACCCTAGCTTTAGCTCCGGCAGCCTTAATCAGCGCACAGTGCATTTCAAGGAATAATCCTACCAGGTACCATTTACCTCACCTGGGTTGAGTGTGGCAAATGTAGATTAATATCTTGCCAAAGGACATGAGTGCCGCGACAGGACTCGAACCCCGGACCTTGTGATCCACAGTCCGTTGACATATCCACTCGACCAAGACACCTCTACATATAGAATGGATATCTCCAGTTTGATTGTAAAACTGTTATTCAGGGTATATGTTTACCAGCAGATATTCATATGAGGTACGAGGTTGTGTATTTAATGAATTATTTTATTTCTGTATAATTTTGTATGTGTTTTAGTTCACGCACGGGGGTCTACAAACACGATCGATGGAGTGTTGCATAAGGGGGATAGTCATTGCCAGCCTATTCTTGTCAATGGTGAATTGTTGCCTACAGTGCCAGAGTACATGCCCTCGTTTCCCGTCTCATTGAAGGGTATCAAACGACATTTCGTTTGCAAGTTATCTGGTGAGTTTGACGTTTATAGTGATGATCATAACAATTTTGATATGTCAGTCCAACTTGTTGACTGATTAAAAAAATGATGAATCATAGGAAAATTATGATTCTTGAGCAATGAGCGTACTAATTATACGACCTATTAACGACTAAAATGCAATTGAGACCTTTCAGAGGTCAGAGAGGATTCAATGTCGAAACTTTTTCAGACGTATAAATATGCAATAGCAACATTTGCTCTACGGCTAGGATGCGGCGGCCGTAGGCCCCCGAAATCGAGAGATACTTGCGACGGCCGCAGAGAATCTGCGGTAGCCTCAGGGTGACCCTAGGGCGTATCCCTATCTGTACAGGCCGTACGGGTCGCCGTGGGATTATAACGCGGAGTTATAACTGTTTTCATGTATAGGTTCACCGTAGCGATTAGACACGCCGTAGCCATGCCGTGCCTTGTGGGCATGCACCTTGCGGCTACCTTGCGTATGCCTTAGTATTTGTCAAAAACCTACGGCCGCCGCAGGGGCGCCCTAAGGCGACCGTGCGTCATCACTCCAAAGGCCGTACGGCAGCCGCAGAATTTCTGTCTCCACCAAATTTTAAAGAAGCCGTGCGGCTACCCTAACATAATATGTGACCTCTTCCGTATGTGACGGTGGGAATGCTGCGGCGGCCCTATAATTGCTAGTGGCCGTAGATATTTTTAGAGCGCACGGCCGCCGCGGCAAATGTGACCTAGGCATGAATGAAAGATTGAACGAGGCAGTACAAAAGGTTAGGCGTTAAGAATCATGATTTTCTTCAATTCTCTCTCTCTCTCTTCCTCTTTCTCTCTTTCTCTCTCTCACCGATTATCTCTCTCTCCCCTCTTCCCCTGTCTTACTATTTCACTTTCACTTTCAAGTATAGAATTATGCTACAACGTGAAGCAACATCTGGCTTTCTGCAGCCGCTCAGGCGTCAACATCTAGTAATTGAATATATTGTGATGAATTGTCCAGTAAAATTTGTATGGAATTGCGACAGTTCTCCTTTTTGCCGTGTTTAGTTTTATTTCCCTGCTGGCCTTGTTGAACAATTACAAAAAAGGAGAATTAAAAAACCCATATGAAGAATCTGATGATATCCGGTCGGAGCTTGGTTTCTTTTATTCCAGTGTCTATGAACACAAATCACAAACGTTTTTTTTTATGATCACTTTCTTGTGTCGATGAGGCAAATTCCTTATAAATAATAATATATTTTGATATTTCAGTACATGATGATTTCTTTCAAAAATACATTCATCGTTAATATTTTTATATTGTTTTTCATCAGCCCCGACAACTGTTTCTATGACGCCTTCAACCACATCAAGCCCTACAACCGTCGGTAAGCAGTTTTCATTGCACTCATTCCTCCCCCCCCCCCCCCCTTCCGCTCTCTATGTCTCTCTCTCTCTGTCTGTCTCTCTGACCAAAATTTGTCAATTGCCTACTGCATGTTGAAATCAGTTATGTAGATACTTCGATATAAAAGTTTTTTAATAGATGCTTACAAAAAATAGAGAGATGAACAATGCCTTATTGAATTTAGTAAGGAGTTCCAAACATCTGGTCCATGATGTCTTACTGATTTTTGGGCTAAAAGTATTTTAGGATTTTGTAAGTGATAATTTGTTGAACAACGGGTGGGGTATGTGTGAATGTTTGGGTTTAAACTGTAAATATTGTAAAAATAGGGATGGTAGTTGATTATGAAAATATGTATACATAAAAATGCTCGTCTGACAAATGTGAATATCATGTATTTTTAATGTTTTTAAACGATGAAATAAAGGTTCCGTGTGTGATATATAATGTAAGTTAGTGACCATGCGTATCGCTCTCTTTTGAAGCAAAAATATCGAGTTAGTTCTTGTTAAACTACAATTACCCCATACAATATATATGTAACATATCGACCTACCACTACATATGTAACATATGTAACCATATCGACCTACAACTACTACTGTGGGAATGTAAATCAAGCAGACAAGAATAAATAAATCAATACACGGAGAATAGCACAACGTATAATTGACAGAAGTCTGCTTACAATACCCAGTCTGTTTGAGGAAAGAGTAATACAATATAATGTTCACGAGTAGAAATTTATATATTTATTTTTGTATCGCTCGAAATATAAATGTCTTCGTTCAACTTAAATTCGTTTTCAGCATCCACTACTTCTCTTGAAGCAACAACCAATTCTATATCGGACTCGACCATACCAAGTCCCACTACAACTACAAGTAAGCATGTTCCCTCCCTCTCTCTCTCTCTCTCTCTCTCTCTCTCAATCTTTCTATCTTTCAATTAGATTGGCTGTATATGAAAAGAAACTCATTTTCCCCAAGATCGCATCATCATATATCATCTTCTTTTATTCAGAATCAACTACTCCGCAAGACACCACAGCGATGTCTACGACGGTCTCAACCACCTCACATACTACAACTACTCGTAAGAAAACTTCAGTATTATCCATCATCCCCCTCCCCCTTCTCCCCCCCCCCCCCCCCTCTCTCTCTCTCTCTCTCTCTCTCTCTCTCCCCCTCTCTCTCTCTCTCTCTTGTATGTGTTGCACATCTGTTTCTCTCTCAAATCTAATGATCAAAGCTAAACACCATATCGTTGAATCTACTCTCAAAATATTAATTTTTCCACTACCCTTGGGTGGATTCCACTGTAAAAGAATGATAGAAATGTCGTTTGAATTATGAAATTATTGGATAGAATTTAAATTTTGATATTCTGTTTTTATCGCTCGAAATCTAAAAATATACATACATAATATAATCACTCACCTCAAGAGATGCACAAATTCACGAAGTTTACGAACGTCAACAATCGTTCTATTGCATTTAATACATGTAGTATGAATAATATTCGATCCCTCTGTGACAGAGAATAGTTGTTGAAAAGAGTATACTGTCAACGATTCTGGAATATGACTGAAATATTTACCTTCATTGATTATCTTTTTACCAGCTCTAAAGAACGGAGAACGACAGATATTGATTTGTACATTAGCATTGTTGTTCACAATTGAAGGGGCACATAGTTGTAATTCGTGATCAGACTATTATTTATTGAAGTGCTGGTCATTGCCCATAAATGATCAATAAAATCTAAATATCAAAGAATGTCGAATGTTTTAATATCCCAATAAACAAAACACTAAAAAGTAACCTCTTTTGGGTGTGTATTTTAAGTTATTTTAAAGTATGGTGCCTTTTGAACTAAATTTAAACGTTATCGACACGTGCTTTCATTTAAACAAAAAAGGTACTCCTGTTCACGTTTTCATCTAACCTAAAAACCACCAATTTATCACGCGACTGGAGTAACGTGATTCCACTTACCTCTGTAAATCACGTGTTTATGACCAAATAACCACTTGACCAAGCAACGAGTTTTTTGTCCGTTAACCGATGGTGGTGATATATAAGTAATTATTTGGTCTTGTAAGCACCTTAATCGATTGGTTTCACAGGTTATCCAAGGTTGATGGTAATAATCACGTTACCTACACCGGCTAATCGTCTGATTGTTCTGTCCGTGAATCTCTGGTTATATTAAATTAGTAATTCTGAGGTGTCTTACACACCTCTTTAAATGGTTTCAAAGTTACCATAACTTTCTTGGTTATGATCACGTAGCTAAAACTGATTACTAATCTAAGCTGTGAATCCGTGATATTTAGGTGTGAAAAAATAGTAATTATTAGGTGTCTTAAAACACCTATTTAAATGGTAGTCAAAGTTGCCAGCAGTTCCGCGGTGATGATCTCGTGACTCAAACGGATTATTAATCTAAGCTGGGCATAAGTGACTTTTAGGTGTGAAAAAATAGTAATTATTAGGTGTCTTAAAACACCTATTTAAATGGTTTCAAAGTTGCCAGCAGTTCCGCGGTGATGATCTCGTGACTCAAACGGATTATTAATCTAAGCTGGGCATAAGTGACTTTTAGGTGTGAAAAATTAGTAATTATTAGGTGTCTTAAAACACCTTTTTAAATGGTTTCAAAGTTACCATAACTTTATTGGTGATGATCACGTAGCTAAAACTGATGACTAATCTAAGCTGTGAATTCGTGATATTTAGGTGTGAAAAATTAGTAATCATTAGGTGTCTTAAAACACCTATGTAAATGGTAGTCAAAGTTGCCAGCAGTTCCGCGGTGATGATCTCGTGACTCAAACGGATTATTATTAATCTAAGCTGGGTATTCCGTGATTTCCTGGTGTGAAAAATGAGTTATTCTTGGGTGTCTTGGTGGTTTCACAGTTACCAATCAAGTTCCGTGGTGATAATCCCGTTTCTGTTGGCATATTTCTATTTTCACCAGTTGATAACTGACTGTTGGCATATTTTCATTGCACCAGTTGATAACTGGTCTGTGTGCATATTTCCAGTTGCACCAGTTGATGACTGCTGGCTGACTGTTGGCATGTTTCAAGTTGAACCAGCTGACACCAATTAATTTGCATATTGAAAAGGGGTGCTTGCAGATCTATGTTTTTTAAACAATTTATCTGAATTTACAGCATATTTCTTAATTACTGATGATTTAGTTATATGCAATTCATTTCGAAAATACTACAAATATAAATTACCAGTTATTAGGACATTTCGCTACTTCGTATGAATTACATTTAATTAAACATGAATAGGGAAAACATTAACTAGAACTAAAATAATTTCAATAAAATACAAGTATATGACAAAATTTCGATTAATTAAATTATGTAAGTCTACTTATTACCAATGCCCTTTACATTGGAAATACAGACGTACCCGTATGAAGTGTTGTTGCCGTTCAACTGGTTGGAAGTTTTACCAAATGGTTCTAATGGCTCAGCTAGACCAGTTGAATTCTAACTGGTCTGGATCAACTGGATTATTTAGCCCATTTCAATTTCCGGGGTTACACCAGTTGGCATTCACTGGTTCATCAACTGGACCAGTTGCAACTAGCTTTCTCCTCTGGGATGTTTGCAACCCCCCCCCCCCCCCCCCCCACCCCCCCCCCCCCCCACCCCCCCCCCCCTAACCCCACCCCCTCTAATCCCAAACTGCTTCCGCCGCGTCTGGACGTAATTATGGAAGATCCAAAACACGATGCTCAGAAACGGGATGAGAACGTTATTATTTTGGTTCATTTATTGTGTAACATTTGCGTAATTATTGGGTTGAACGCGGGTTACAGTAATATATTTCCTCTTCGACGTAATATTCACGTGAATTTCACGCATATATTTTGACTAAAACTATCACTAACGCTTCACGTGTTTCTGTGACGCGATAATTTCGTTTATGAAGATGTTATTTCATAACCCCAAAAACACGGGAGTATTAGGTTTCCAAACCATGGTCTCCAAGGTAGGGATAATCACGTTATTATAATGGTGATATTGCAGTGACAATTGCGTGATTTAGTGTACGTGTGTTTTAAGTGACCTAGTGCAATAAACGTATTAACACATTTACGTAAATGTCCGGTGTTTGAAGAACGTAACTCTCCTCAAGTCGATACCTTGATATTGACGTGATTTTCACGTGATTTTGTTTATTGGGATACGTACGAGGAAAAACTGTGTGGAATAAAATTATATTTTTTCACCCATTTATTTCAGAATCTACTGCAAAGATGTTTGTGACAAGTGCAGACGGGATTTTTGTTGCAGATCTACAAGATGACCTAAACTTCACTTCTATACCATCCACTGAACGACCGACTTTTATAACCCATGACTCCGTGGAGAAGAAGATCTACTGGTCTGGCTGGCCAACAGAACTAGTTTATCGTGCTGATGAGGATGGAGGAAACAGGGAGGAGGTCACTTCTGGAAATGACAAGGGTATAGTATAGAAAATATTCCAAGTTGAGCTTTGAAATACGCTCAGATATAAGGATAAACTTGCTCCCTATCCAATGATTTAAAAAATATAGAATCATATCATGAATAATAATAATAATAATAATAATAATAATAATAGCCTAATAGTCCACTCCAAATTTTATTAAACCGAAACCGAAATTCTTTTTGCCCAATTGATCGTGAGCCCGGCAGCCACTGAGCAGCGCCAGATCGTATAACAAGGAATCTGACACCATATGACACTGAAATAGAGCTGATGGCACAGCATATATTCTTTATGAGAGGGATATCAAACAACTTTGAATGTATTATGATTTGTAATATATATCATGCAATCTTTGTTTGTTTGTTTGTTTGTTAGCTTATTAAATGCTATTATCTTCTGTCTATCTATGTCGGATCTTTAAAAAAAAAAAAAAAATTTAAAGTATACCAATCTTTAGGAGCCCCCCCCCCCCCCCCCCCCCCATTTCAAGATGTTTAGAATTCATGATTTCATTTGAATCGTAGGGCCACGAGGAATTGCGATCGCTGAATCATCACGCATTCTGTACATCGCCTACGATGGGGCAAAGAAAATAACGACTGTGGATATTGGACAAGGTAGCGCATTTCCAGGAAATGAGTCGAACTTTGTAACCGGATTAACCGATATCCCATTGGCTTTGGAGGTGGATGAGGAACAGGGGTAAGTTTAATCACGTAATCCTACTGATGGTTCGGAAGGAGAGGTGGGGTTATTAAAAGACCCACCCAGACCCTACCTTCAGTAATACCCCTCATATACAAGTCAATTCGAAATCCCCTGCTGTTTTGCACTCACTGTTTACGTGATTTACCAAATACATGATAATAATGATAATGGTGATGATGATGACGATATTACTGATTATAGAAATAAATATGATATTAATGATGATAATAGGAATAAAGATAATAATAATAATGACAATAATATATAAATGCAGCAAGTACAGGGAATTGCGAGGCTTGCTTTTCAATACTGATACTTAAGAGGCCATTTTTTCGCCACTGCAACACTGTAAAAAAGAATTTGTTCATTGGTAATTTTTACGTATTTTTTCCATGTAGAATTTACTTCAAAACATTAGTTTTCCCACTTACGCACTAAATTTAAGTCTTGCTAACTCAAACTTTCAATTTAGTAGAACATACGTGGAATATTTAAGTAAAATCAAATACATAAGAACTTTAAGTAATTTCAGCTTGTATTAATTTAGTAATTTTAACTCAAAATCAGAAATTATACGTATTACTCAAACAATTTATGTTGATTATTCTTATCTTTTTAAAGTAAGGACCGATGCAGTGCGTAATAGAAATATTTACATAATTTATGAATATTCATTAAGACCAAATTAAACTCTTTTTTAAATAAAACAATTCTTTTTTGTGGTTGAATGAAAATTTAAGGACTTTAAAACATTTACTAATTCATTTAACATGGCTAAGCAAAGACAAGACAATTTTAAATGTTACCCAGTTCAAAACAAATAAAAACTTGATATTTCAGGAAATTGTCAACCAATTTTCCTTTTAAGATGCTACGATCAAGTATATATAAAATTTGGAGCCTTTCAATATGTGTCGAATTGAAGCGTATGTAATAGTTTGTGATGGTGGTAGATATATATATACGGTTAAATCTTAAATAGAAGTAGTGAATGATTAGTGGATGTTACTTGTTAGATTAGATGGGTACCAAATCGTGCAATATGTAATCCTATCATAGCTTTTTTTTTAATTATCTAAAATGATTACAATACTTAAATTATTTACGTTAATGTAACTCGATTTAACTGAGTAAAAATTTATTCAGCAAAATAAGTAAATTCTACTTAAGATGCCGTAGGTAATATTTACTTAATAAAAATAAGGCAATTCCTTTCCTCAATTTTATTGAGTTATTTCGACTATTATTTTTTTACAGTGAATGCTTGACATTTTTACTTTAGGGAGTTCGCATCAGGTTTGACGATAATGCAGGAAATGTTTCATTTCTATCAATGGTTACCACTATCATGTCGGCGAAAGGATAACGTCATTAAAGGGATAGTTAAGTTCTGTTTTCAGACTCCAAATGCCTTCAAAGTGCATGGTTATTGTTCTTATTCTTATCTATGACATTTCTAGTGTCCTTTTAGGACCTAAAATTGCTATGAAGGTAATTTTAGACCCAAAAATGTGTGGAATTTAGCCAATACGATCATACCAATTCAGCTCCATTAAACAAAAAATACGGTGACCGTTAATTAATTGATTAATTAATAATAACAATACATGGGCCCGCTGGTTGTGTGTAATATAACTAACACGAAAAAGCCAACAAAAAAGCCAACATCGGCATTGGCTGAAATACAACGTATAAGGCGCTATTTCGTTTTTTCAAATTATCGAATATTTGTGGTGCATGGAACACAAATATTAGAAATCGTTATGGATATTTCAGCCGTCTCTGAACCGATTTTGATCTAACAAAGATGATTTTGTCATTTAAATTGCATGTTCTTTCAATTTTGAAACTCAGTTTTTCATTATCTCACAAAAAATATTTTGTGTAGCGCCTTCTGCAACAGATCTCAACTTTCCCTTTAACTTTTCTGATTTTCTTCATGTTGATATGAATTTTCAGGATACTCTTGATTTTTCAGATTCTTGTATTGGTCAACAATGGGGGGCGCGATCCTACGCAAACCTCTCGATGGATCTGGAAGCACGGAGACTGTATACCTTAACGCAGATCTAATGAAAATCACCGGATTGAGCATTGATCTCAGCCGTACGTATTTTATTCATGTTGATATGAATTTTCAGGATACTCTTGATTTTTCAGATTCTTGTATTGGTCAATGGGGGGCGCGATCCTACGCAAACCTCTCGATGGATCTGGAAGCACGGAGACTGTATACCTTAACGCAGATCTAAAGAAAATCACCGGATTGAGCATTGATCTCAGCCGTACGTATTTTATGTTTAGAAGGGTTTAATAAAATGAACTGTCATCTCAGATAAATGAATGGAAATTTAACAAGACAATTCATCTACACGGCTCCTCTCCACCCAGGTGTTAATGTGTGTCTGGTAAGATTCGAACGTCATTGTGGTTGGATTAGCATGTAGGCGACTAACTTTAATGCCCTCATGCGTGGAGTGGAGAATGTGCACTCAGGCGGGGATCCAGGATTTATTAGGGGGCCCAAATTTGAAATTATGCGAGCCAAATATTGGTACATAATGGTGACCAGCAGTGACGTAATGAGCAAAAAAGCTTGGGAGGCAGACCAACAAAAATCCGCATCGCCTCATTCTCTTACATCCAGGCCCCGCTGAACGTTATTCAAAGTGGGTGGTGGAGGCTAAAGTATTTACGATCAGGTAAAGCGTAGCGTAAATTGGCGTGGGGTCAAGGGGCGGAGCCCCCGGAAACTCAGGGGGTGTGGGCATTTAATTACGGTCAGATGAGCATATTTTTATACCTTATTCATGACACTGGCAGGTTACTAATTGGCGTGGGGTCAAGGGGGCTGAACCCGATGAATCTCAGGGATTTGAGTCATATTATAACGGTCAGATAAGCATTCAGGGGCCCGCCTTATGCACCCTGGTTGGGTCCAGGGGTCAGAGCCCCCGCAAGCTCAGGGGTTTTAGGCATTTAATGACGGTCAGATGAGCATATTTTGATACCTTCTTTGTGACACTGGCAGGTCACTAATTGGCATGGGGTCCAGGGGACAGAGCCCTCGGAAGCTCAGGGGTTTTAAGCGTTTAATTACGGTCAGACAAGCGCGTAGCTAGGATTTCATTTTAGGAGGGGCGGTAGTGATCACTTAGAGAGCGCGCATAGCGCGCTCCATAATGGGGGGGGGGTGTGCAGGGAGGGGCGAGAATCCCCCTCCATCCTACGTGAAACGCGGAAGCTTTGACGTTTCATTCAATTATTAGACAAAGAAGGCTATTCGTTGTACTGTTCTCGACTCTTTATCCTTGTCTGAATTCAGTTCCCCCCCCCCCACATCCTGCGCGAAGCGCGAAAGCTTTGACGTTTCATTAAATTATCAGAGAAAGAAGACGATTTGTTGTACCGTTCTCGACTCTTAAAGGGATCCGGTAACTTTGTCTTAGATCCTTTAGAAATAATCCTTGATTTAGCTCATGCTGCAATGATAATTATAAACCTTTAGGTCAGTCAAGATATTAATGATTGGAATTAGGGCCCTAGGTGGGGTCGAGGGGGCGAAGTCCCCGGAAGCTCAGGGGTTTTAGGCATTTGATTACGGTCAAATGAACATATTTTGATACCTTATTATTTTGTGACACTGGCAGGACACTAATTGTCGTGAGGTCCAGCGGGCGGAGCCCCAAGAAGCTCAGGGGTTTTAGGCATTTAATTACGGTCAGATGAGCATATTTTGATATCTAATTGTGACACTGGCAGTTCACTAATTGGCATGGGGCTCCGGGGGCAGAGCCCCCTGAAGCTTAAGGGTTTGAGACATTAAATTATGGTCGGATGAGTATCAAGGAGCCCGCCTTAGGGCCTTTGGTTGGGTCCAGGGGGCAGAGCCCCCGGAAACTCAGGGGTTTTAGGCGTTTAATTACCGTCAGATGAGCTGTTTTTGATACCTTATTATTTTGTGACACTGGCAGCACACTATTTGGCGTGGGGTCCAGGGGGCGGAGCCCCAGAATTTCAAGGGTTTTAGGCATTTACTATTACCGTCAGATGAGCATCTAAGGGCCCGCCTTAGGGCTCTAGGTGGGGTTGAGGGGGTGGAGCCTTCGGAAGCCCAAGGTTTAAGGCATTTAATTACCGTCAGATGAGCATATTTTGATACCTTATTATGACACTGGCAGGTCATCAATTGGCGTGGGGCTCAGGGGGCGGATCCCCCTGTAGCTCAAGGGTTTGAGGCATTAAATTACGGTCAGATGAGTATCAAGGGGCCCGCCTTACGGCCCTTGGTTGGCTTCAGGGGGCAGAGCCCACGGTAGCTCAGGAGTTTTAGGCATTTGATTACGGTCAGATGAACATATTTTGATACCTTATTATTTTGTGATACTGGCAGGTCACTAATTGGCGTGGGGCTCGGGGGCGGAGCCCCCTGAAGCTCAAGGGTTTTGGGCATTTAATCTCGGTCAGATGAGCATATTTTGGTACTTTATTATTTTGTGACACTGGCAGTTCACTATTTTTTCTTTCTTGCTCAAAAAAGTGGGGGGGGGGAGGGAGTGCGAGGCTTCCGAACCCCCCGTCATTTCAGCAACATTTGTAAATCACCGTAATGGAATTAGAAATAAACCACGTTTGAATTTTATTTCCCCCGCACGCCCCCCCCCCCCCTGTTACACCCGCAAATGTAATAACGCCCACAAATGTAATAACGCCCACAAATGTAATAACACTTTACCCACAAATGTAATAACACTTTACCCACAAATGTAATAATTTCACCCACAAATGTAATAACCACTTTACCCACAAATGTAATAATTTTGAATCAACCACAAATGGGGGTGTTACACCCACAAATGTAATAACGCCCAACGCCCACAAATGTAATAACGCCCACAAATGTAATAACACTTTACCCACAAATGTAATAACACCCACAAATGTAATAACACTTTACCCACAAATGTAATAATTTCACCCACAAATGTAATAACCACTTTACCCACAAATGTAATGATTTCGAATCACCCACAAATGTAATAATTTCGAATCACCCACAAATGTAATAATGACTTTACCCACAAATGTAATAAATTTGAAGTGATATTTTGTCGAATTTGTTCAAAAATAAAACCCTGTAATAAAGCATGGGTATAACGCGCAGTCTTTACTCCAGACCCGGTTATTTCAAAAAATTAAAAAATCTTCAAATCTAAGACCCCATAATCCTTTTCCTGTGGAATAACATGAGAATCGAGCGTAGTCTTTCCTCCAGACACGGTTATTCAAAAGTTAAAAAAAAAAAAAAAAAACTTTTAAACTAAGACCCCACCATCTTCCAAACTAAGACCCGGTAATAAAGCATAGGGTTAGAGCGTAGTTTTTCTTCCAGACCCGGTTATTTCAAAACTTTTTAAAAATCTTCAAAAATAAGACCCCATCATCTCATTCCTGTGGAAGAACACGAGTATTGAGCGTAGTCTTTCCTCCAGACCCGGTTATTCAAAAGTTTTAAAAAACAAAAAATCAAAACAAAACAAAACAAAACAAAGAAAAAACCTTTTAAACTAAGACCCCTCCATCTTCCAAATTAAGACCCGGTAATAAAGCATGGGATTAGAGCGTAGTCTTTACTTCAGACTCGGTTATTTAAAAAAAAAAAAAAAATCTTCAAACTAAGACCTCACCATCTCATTCCTGTGGAATAACTGTGTGTGAATGTGTATTGGGTTTTTACAGACGTGTATCAATCAGATCTGATTATTTGCGTCTGGGGACCGACCTTTAAACGTCACCATCCGAAAGACGTGACTCAGTTTCGAACCTGCGTCCTCGGCTGAATCAGTTTGTAACTTCCACTTTTAGCTGGATTACAGGCGCACGCCACAACGCCTAGTTGTATAGAGCGTAGTCTTTCCTCCAGACCCGGTTATTTCAAAAGAAATAGAAATTTAAACAAATCTTCGAAACTAAGACCCACCATCTTATTCCTCCTTTTTTTTCATTTAAAAATAAATTACATTATTACATATGTGGATACAACACGTCACAAATAAATGATTGGTCGGCGGTCACACGAACTGACGAATCAGTCAAAATGGTCCATATATATAACACACAGAGGAGGGACCGATTCGATGGTTCGTTGACCGTCGGCGATTTTTTAATCATGTAAATATTCTAACGCCCACAAATATCCTGGAATTCAATGTTCGTAGAAAAAAAAAGTAATCGAATGAGTGACCTTAAATGTATTTAAATATTGACGCTGATTGTTTTATGCATGTGATTATGAAATATGTTCACGATATGTAACATAATATATATATATATATATATATGTACGCTATAAGTGACATTGAAACGTTGGATTGCGATGTTATATTTTCATGAGTGCGTGAATGAATTACCTTTCTTCATGTGATGAACGTATCAATTACTTATACTGAAGACTACCTATTGGTACGCGGTACACGGTGTGAATTCATGAGAACGAAATTTATTCAAAGGCAAATACAAACAAAACACATTTATATTACAGTTTTCCATACTTCTGAAACACTCAAGCAGCTATATAAACAAGAACAAGTCTGAAATGATTACCGGGTCTTAATTTGGAAGATGGAGGGGTCTTAGTTTAAAAGGTTTTTTCTTTGTTTTGTTTTGTTTTGTTTTGTTTTTTTGTTTTTTTTTAACTTTTGAATAACCGGGTCTGGAGAAAAGACTACGCTCAATACTCATGTTATTCCACAGGAAAAGGATTATGGGGTCTTAGTTTTGAAGATTTTTTAATTTTTTGAATTAACCGGGTGTGGAGTAAAGACTGCGCTATACCCATGCTTTATTACAGGGTTTTAGTTTTGAACAAATTCGACAAAATATCACTTCAAATTTATTACATTTGTGGGTAAAGTCATTATTACATTTGTGGGTAAAGTCATTATTACATTTGTGGGCGATTCAAAATTATTACATTTGTGGGTGAAATTATTACATTTGTGGGTAAAGTGTTATTACATTTGTGGGTGTTATTACATTTGTGGGTAAAGTGTTATTACATTTGTGGGCGTTATTACATTTGTGGGTGTAACACCCCCCCCCCCCCCCCCCCCGATCTACATTGTTGGCGGGAAAAATCGCAACTGATTTCCCCTACCTTTCTTCTTTCTCTTTTTTTTCCTTTCTCTTTTTTTTCCTTTCCCTTTCTCTTCTCTTTCCCTTTCCCTTCCCTTCTTTCTCTCTCCTTTAGGTATGCGGGGGGAATGTGGGGCGAGGATGGTAAGGGCTATTCGGCCCCTCCGATCCACACGTTGTTGGCGGGATTAACCGCAACTGATCTCCCTTTCTTTTCACCCTTTTATTTTCTTCTTCCTCTTTTTTTCTTCCCCTTTTTCCCATTTTAGCTCTCCTCTTTCCCTTTCCCTTTCTTCTCTCTTTTTTTGAGCCCCCCCCCCCCCCCCCCCCTCCGATCCACAACTTGTTGGCGGAAAAATTGCAACTGATATTCCCCTTCTTTTCTTTCTCTTTTTTCCTTCCCTTTATCTCCTCTTTTCCTTTTTTCTTTCCCTTTCCTTCCTTCTCTCTTATTTTTCTGATGGGGGGGGGGGGGGGGGGGAGGCAACAGCTTAGGAGGAAGGGCCCTTTTAGCCCCCCCCCCCCCCCCGATATCCTTCTTCCCCCTTTTCTTTTCTTCTTCCTCTTCTTTCTTTCCCTTTCTCTCCTCTTTCCCTTTTCTTTTCACCCTTTTATTTTCTTCTTCCTCTTTTTTTCTTCCCCTTTTTCCCATTTTAGCTCTCCTCTTTCCCTTTCCCTTTCTTCTCTCTTTTTTTGAGCCCCCCCCCCCCCTCCGATCCACAACTTGTTGGCGGAAAAATTGCAACTGATATTCCCCTTCTTTTCTTTCTCTTTTTTCCTTCCCTTTATCTCCTCTTTTCCTTTTTTCTTTCCCTTTCCTTCCTTCTCTCTTATTTTTCTGATGGGGGGGGGGGGGGGGGGGGAGGCAACAGCTTAGGAGGAAGGGCCCTTTTAGCCCCCCCCCCCCCCCGATATCCTTCTTCCCCCTTTTCTTTTCTTCTTCCTCTTCTTTCTTTCCCTTTCTCTCCTCTTTCCCTTTTCCTTCTTTTCCTTCCCTCTCTCTTTCCCTTTTTGCGGAGGGGGGGGGGGGGGGCAAGGTTCGCTCGCCCCCCCCCCCCCCTGGATCCGCGCCTGTGTGCACTGTATTGTGCAGAATGTTGATATAATCCAATGACCGGGGTAATAATATTACTGTAAGCGCTTTGGTTAATTGATTGTGCAGCGCCTAAAAAGAAACAGGTATTTTCATACATTAAACATACTATGAATTATGATAAGTTTCTTTGTATCTTAGAAATATCATTCAGGTGACGAAAATTGTAACGATTCTCAAATATTAAGGCACTTTTAGAACCTAGACAAAGATATGAATATGGTGAGAGAATGATAAATGGAGAAACCAAGAGTTGTTTTGACAGGGTAGGCATATACTTGTTATAATTGTGATTAATCACCTATACCACACACATGCAGTATCTTCCAGTTTTACGTAATCTTGTCTTGTCTCCTCAGATTTTGATTTTTAATCCACATTGATTGTTGTGTGTTTTGTCATGTTTTTTTTCTTCCAACTAAATATTAAATTTTTAAGAAGAATATTTTTTCCTTGTGAGATTTGCTTATTTTCTATGTTTTGGCAGGAGATCCCCGACGTATATTTTTCCTTCACGTTTTTGCGGAACGAACTTTCTACAAGGACGTAAACCAACCCCTCACAATGTCTCACGAGCTCACAGACTACATGAATGACACTGACATCGATGGCGATGAAGAGCGAAAATACCTGCGTGATATAAGCTACTTCAATGGCACCCTCTACTGGACGAAGCAAGACAGTCCCAAAGGCATCGCTGTCATGACTAATTATGATCAAACCAGTCCATCATTTGACATCAAAGAAACCAGTGAGATTAACTTGCCCGTTCGATTGCTCATCATTAAGGTAGATCCATGATCACTATTTGACAGAACAGAGCCCGGGGTCTATTGTTTATTTGATTCAGCGCAGTCAACATTGTCATGTAAGATATGACATGGGAAACTACCGAGAATTTTTTTTATTTTTTTTCGTTATTAGTTTGTTTAATGTAAATTAATGGCAACAAATGTCATGCGCGTATTCACAGAGCTCATAGAAATGTGAACTTATTGCACTTTAAGATTACGTCACTCATATCTAAACGAGGCTTTACAAGACAAAAGGGGGGGTCGGGCTATTTACACAAATTGTACCTACAAATTGAAGAATAATTACGTTGTAAATGTTGCTGGTAGCAGGGGGCGGCGATCCCGGTGGACAGGGGGACACGTCCCCCTTCAATATTTTAGGGGGATCGTCCCCCCCCCCCCCCCCCAACTCAAAATTAGAAAAAAGTGCCACAAAAAATTATAGCAAATACTGAATAAAGACCGCAACACACTTTTAGGCTCTGAAGGGCCCAAGAGTGCAGCGTTTAGACAAATAGAAATGCAAAAATCTTCTCACTCGTTAGCTACGCTACCTTGCATAATATCCTTCAAAATGTACAAGTAAATACCAAGAAAAGTGAATTGTGAAAAAAGGTATATATTGCTTGTTTGTTTTTTTGCTAAGGACTGTAATTTTTTAAAGCTTATCAGTACTAGTTTACAGGAGGGATTAGACCACCCTGCAAGGTCACTGGGCAGGTGGTTATCTCATCAACTCAGCTCTCAATTAACATAAGAAAAGAGGATCATGGGGGACCAATGGTCACCGATTAGGCATTGTTTAATACAGAGAGGGCGCAAGTAGCTACAATTAGTGCAGTGGGCCTTAATACAAAACTTCAAAAACCTGTGAGGGGGTAGTCACTTCCGTCACCTTCACCCCTCTCATTCACTATTGCTCCCTCGCACTTACGTACTGATTGGGGGGGGGGCCTTTGGGGGCAGTCCCCCCCCCCCCCCCCCCCCCAATGAAATTCAAACGTGGTTTATTTCTAATTCGATACCAGTGATTTACAAATGTTGCTGAAATGGCATGACTTTTCCTTGAGCTTCCGGGGCTCTGCCCTCCTGGACCCCACCAAGGGCCCTAAGGCGGGACCCTGGTAGCTTATCTTACCGTATTTAAATGCCTTAAACGCCTGAGCTTCTGGGGGCTCCGCCCCCTGGATCCCACTCTAATTAGTGACCTACATGCCAGTGTCACAAATAATGTATCAATATATGCTCATCTGACCTTAATACATGCCTAAAACCCCTCCGCCCCTTGACACCCGCCGGGGCTTTTCCCCTGGACCCCACGCCAATTTACGATCCACTTTGCTTTGCCTTGCTCTACCTGATCGTAAATACTTTGCCCCCCCCCCCCCCCAACCCCCCTATTTAAAAAAACGTTCCCAGGGCCTGCGGGGGTGATGTGGATTTGTTCTGCCCCAAAAAAACGTTTTTGCTTATTACGCCACTGCTCCCTCGTCCCTCGCATTTCGTCCCCCCCCCCCCCCCCGGTCATGAAAAGAAATCTCCGCCACTGGCTGGTAGAATATTAAAATGTCGGACTTTGAAAAAAAATCACACTCTCAGGTGTGGCTACACATTATTGAGAGTGACATATTGAATTATTGCAGTCTATATTTTCTAGAATGTAGGCTAATGCTGAAATTATCGGGGTCATTTTAGAGGAATAATTAAAAGGATACGTTCTTTCTTGTTCATGTAATGTCTTGTTGAGGTTTTGCTTTTAATTGATATGCTCCTTTTGTATTCTGTTTTGCTTTTCAATATAATGTAATGGAACCATGTAAACCTCGAGAAGCGAACCGTAATTTTCAGACATTGTTAGTAACAAGTCTGTGTGCATGGTATAGGTGATAAGTTATTATCATGCTTGCTCGGATACTAGCAATCGAAATGTCCATACTTATAACTAATAATTTAGATCTTGCCCCCCCCCCCCCCCAAAAAAAAAAAAAAAAATGAAAAAAAAATATAGCCATATGTTATAATGTACAAAATCTGAATGCAGTATCGTAATTTTTTTTTAGGATGCATAAATGGAACTTGAATTATCGAATTATTTACCTAGATAAACAGATTAGAGACACTTGTATACAAATCACTATCAATTGTGTGTTAATCATATAAATATTTGTACATAATATTTCAGTATATTGATAACTTATTTTCGTCAAATTTGTTGTTCATAATTTATTGTTGTGTGCTTATGATATTTTGTATTTCTTTTTTCATTCTGTAACGGGGGATCCAACTTCACAGGTTTTCGCAACCTTTATGGAAAGCCCCGCAAAATAACCTTTGTAAATATAGTTAAAATTTACTGTTACTTTGTATACTTTGATTTTTATATTGTGAAATAAATTGAATTGAATTGAATTGAATTGAATTGAACCTCGAGATGTGAATCGTAATTTTCAGACATTGTTAGTAGCAAGTCCTTATGCATGTTATAGGTTTTTCAATCTCGCCCCCCCCCCCCCAACAACAAAAAAGCATGACAAATAAATGTAGTCAAATGTTATAATGTACAGAATCTGAATGCAGTATCGTACACATTTTTAGTATGCAGAAATGTAACTTGAATTATCGAATTATTTACCTTCAGGTTGGTTAACCGATGAGAGACATTGTATACAAATCACTACCAATTGTGTTTTAATTATATAAAATACTTGTACATAATATTTCAGTATGTTGATAACTTATTTTCTTCAAATTTGTTGATCATAGGCATTACTGACCATGACAAAGATATATTCATCTGATACAATTACTGTGTGAACATGAATATACCTTCATCAGTTTATTGAATGTTTTTAGTGGGATTCGTTTGTATGTACATGTACATGTATATAGGCCTATATGTATGTATCCTGTTGAGTGCAAAATTATATCTTTATTAGAAATATTTATTTAATCATAATGAACAGAAATGGATTCTTAGTCTTCTGACTAATTGGTCATGTTATACTGTTATCGTGGTGATATTATAGGCCTTTATGTGCTCAGCATTGGTCAGGCTCCATTACATTTAGAAATATAACTTTCTCGGATTTTAAATATTTGTATTTGTTGCAAAAAGTTACATAATAGCTTTCACTCCTATTTTGCTGTTGCTTGCTGTGAGATGAAATTAAAATTTACGTGATACACTTTAAAAAAAAGAAAATCCATTGTAATGATTGGGCATTATGTTTTGAAACCAAAAAGTGCTGTGCGGTTGGATGAAGGTTAGCAAAGAGGAAAGATTTCCAAACAGTACTTTGTTCTGTATGTTTATGGGTTCACGGTTGTATAATATATTCAATTGACTTTTAATGTTTTTCTGTGAAGAAATATTAGAAATTTAGACAACGAAAATACACCCTAAATAAATACAAAATATCGATAGTGCAAGTTTGGTTCAAATAGAAATGAAATGAGAAGAATGGTGCATCGTGCACGACATATTACAATCATCATCTATTCAATAAGCCATGTCATGAACACCTCGATTAGTTTAATTGTTGAAAACCGAATTTAATTCTACTATGATTAGGATAATTAGGTGATCATAAATGGATGAATGCAGTTGTGAGATAGCGCAAGCAAATGAAAAAATGTAGGCATAGTGATGTGTATTAATTATTCAAAAACAATTTCCGCCATTTGAGGCCAATAATGTCAAAATGCCAAAAAAGAAAAGTGAATGAAGAAAGAAAAAGAAAATGGCTTTTATAGATTACGACGGGGGGGGGGGGGGGGGGGGGGGGGTGAGGGGGGGGGGGTAATAACAATCGATTTGCCTCAAATAATTTGTATTTTCCGTTTTAATTCGTAATCCACTAACATTTTGTATCATTCTACCCCATTAATTTATTTGTCTCCTTTGTTTTGCTTAAATATAATTTTTCTCTATCATAAATTTAATTTGAAGGCAAGAATGTTATGAATTTGATCTAGAGTGTATCTCTGTTTCAAAACATTTTAAAGTTGGGATCAATCCTTCAGGGAGTGCTGCAGCATGGATGCTGCCACTAAAGACCACTGGTCACGGTAGGGGCGGTATAATAATATAGGGGTCTTAAAAGATAGATGAAAATAATGCAAGGAAGTAAATTTATTAAGCAAAGGGGGTGTGTTGTTGGAGAGGTCAAATCGATCTTCCTTTTTCCTTCTCCCATTTTTTTACCTGATAAGTATTGCTATTTTATGAGGGAGGGTTGTAATGTGCCCCTCCCCTTTATTTATGCCACATTGGGAAGAGAACAGATATTGAGTCAATTATTCATTTATTGAAACATATTTATAAAGGATACGAAGCATGTTTCCCCTTTATGGTCCCGATTAAGAACATACAATATTTTAAAAGAATCAAACAGAGCAACAAATACAGAAATCAATAGATGCCCATTACAATTTCGAGATAGTAGAGCTTGTCTATTTTTAAGTTTTGTTTAAACGTTTTTAAATCTGAGCCTGTAAAACTTGCAATGTAATTTTGCTCTCGGGCTACCATTTTGCAGTTCTTCTAATAAACCATTCTACTATGACTACTACTGAATGTAAAAATTGTACGCTCCGCTCTAAGAAGAGATTATAAATTGCCGGATCGTATATAATGTTCCTCAAAAATCTTTTATTACGACGAAAGTGATTAAGAATTCATCATAGCTGCAAATGAAGATCACATTGTGAAAAATCATCTCATACATAATCTCCAGTTCTGGTAATGGTGAAAAAAAACATTGAAACAGTTTCTATTCAAATTCACACCAATTGTTAAGCAGTACAAATTAATGACTCTTGCTGAAGGAATTTGAATGAAATTGTGTAATTGCAGAGAAACAGCAAAATAAACATCGATTTCTTCAACGGTCGTGGTTTGTCCCAAACCGAATTCAAAATTTAGTCTGTTTGGCTCCCTCTTGCGGCAGCAACTCGATATAATTCCCTCTGTTGGTGATTCAGATCGTTGACGCCGAAAAGCCAACCCAAAACACAGAAAACGCTCTACTGAAAACTTCCGCATCACTATCCGTTGTTACATTTCTTCAGCTACCGCACTGCACATGCAGTGTACATGCCCACATAGTTTTCTAAATCTCCCAACGCTCTATATAGTTATGGAAACAAATTTACGCTCAAAACGATGTGGGAGAGAGAGAGAGAGAGAGTAAGGGGAGAGGGAGGGAGAGAGAGAGAGAGAGAGAGAGATGGGGGAGAGAGAGAAAGAGAGAGGGGAGAGAGATAGAGAGAGAGAGAGAGAGAGAGAGAGAGAGAGAGAGAGAGAAGTTTCCCAAGGATTAATCTCAAAATTGCCGAAGACACGTCATGATCCGACTTTGACCAGAGGAAAAGAATCATGACGTCACTTCTTTCGAAAGACACCAGCAAGATGCTGTACTTTTTTTGGCATTTCCATCGTTCCCTTTCCCCTGAAGACGATGGGAAATTGACAAGTTCAAGAATGATCCACACTAGGGCGCGTTCTAGTTTATCCTGTTTCCATGGCAACCAAGTGAAGCGATTTCCGACCCATTACAGGAGCTTTTCTCACTGGCGAAAATTTGGCGGCTACGCGAGGTTTCGCCAGTCCTGAGTTTATTGCGCCATGTTTCGTTTATGTTTTCGAGTAAAAACCCACGAAAACAACAAAACATGAAACATTTGGAACAATATATACTTTTGCCTGTATACACTACACATGATGTCAATGATATTGAAGTGTTTGAGACATAATTGAGGTAAAAAGCAATTTTCCCTGAAGACAACTTGAATAAAGATCCATTATCGGACCGGGTACTTCTATTTTCTTTCGTGGATTACCTTTCAAGAAAATAAGTATACAGGACTAATGTCAATAGGGGACAACATCTCAAATGTTGAGAGAAAGTAATAAGATACAAATGAATATGTGTAAATCCAGTTTGTGGGAATAACCTCCGGGTACTAGATGCATCAGTGAATAAAAAATACGATGATGAAACGGTATAGTACTGA
>JAVYIG010008373.1:85000-90091 GCA_035222895.1 Strongylocentrotus droebachiensis
ATGTGATCGCAAAGTCTTTCAAGGAATCACCTATAGGGTCTACTGTCATATGAAAGTGAGGAGCAACTCCTTGAGAGATGATGATGATGATGATTATGATGATGATGATGATGATGATGATGATGATGATGATGATGATGATGATGATGATGATGCCGGCCCGAACTACATGTACATGTACATGAATTAAAAGATAAAACAATGTGATCGCACAGTCTTTCAAGGAATCACCTATAGGGTCTACTGTCATATGAAAGTGAGGAGCAACTCTTTGAGAGATGATGATGATGATCATCATCATGATCATGATGATCCCGACCCGGTCTATTAAAAAGGTTAAACAATGTGATCGCAAAGAAGAAAGATAAAACTCAACGTAATCGCAAAGACTTTCGAGAAATCTTCTAAAGAGCAATTTCAATATCCTGTGTTGTATTGCAATAGAAAATATTCGGATTACATAATTGTAATGTCAATTGTTTCGTCCACTTCAAAAGGTGATGGACACGCCGGCAGCTGTTTCCTAAAGTTGATTTCTCGAGAATCTTTGCGAGCGTTTTGATTACATTCCCTTTATATCATACCTCTAAAAATCATATCCATTGTGTGCGCTGGATTGACAAAGTTTCGATTTGTTTGTTTGTTCGTTTTTTGTTTGTGTTTTCAATTAATCAGCTACTCAAATTGCCCTTTCTTTATAATATTGCATAAGTTGTCCATGAGGTTATCCCTTATTGTTTGTTGATTTTGTTCGTTGCAGTTGTCGTTTCACCACGGTATGGCTGGTTATGCACAAACAGACGGAATATGTTGAAACCACGCGTCGGTGTCATTAGCTTGCCACCACCTTCTTCTGAATCAAGGAAAATAAACACTGTGTGAAATAGAGCCCGCCATCCTCCTCATTATAACAATTGTCATATGTACAACGTCCTCACAAATCGAAGAGAAAATACTCCTGTTGGAAATAATGTCACAAATCATCCATTCACGTCAATAAGATATTTTAAGCAGAAGCGATTCATTACTTCCTAATATGTTGTTTATGTCTATCAGAGGGTTTTTATTTTCCTCTGATGTTTTTGGCCAAGAGGGAGAAGCGACGAGGGGAAACGAGCATTTAATCCAGATGGATTCACAGTGACGCAGAGCTTAAGGCCTCGCCTGTATTAAAATAGATATTAATGTGTTATGAAAGGGACCCTTAATACAGTTGAAGAGCGGATGGAGGGGTGTGTAACTGCCCCTTATCTCGTCCCACTGTTCCTACATGTTGGTCTCGCGTCACAATGGAAGCTAATGAGTGTATGAACATAGGATTTGTTTGGAAAACATTAATCACCTGTTTCATGACCTGTTTAGAAGCTCTGAGCCCCTTTGCCCAGCCCTTAAAAATCGCTGTCTCTTCTCTTTCTCCATCTCTCTCTCTCTCTCTCTCTTCCCCCTCTCTCTCTCTCTCTCTCTCTCTCTCTCCCTCTCTCTCTTTCTCTCTCTCTCTCTCTCTCTACCTCCCTCTCTCCCTTCCTCCCTCTCACGCGCCCTCTTTAAATTGTACCTCTGTCTGTCTCACATACCCTCTCTCTAATTATTATATCTCTTAACTTGCCCTCTTTTGTTTTCATCCATATAAGAGGGTAGCCTCTATAGAAATGTGGCTAATTTACATCAATTTTATCCCCTGATCAATATCATGATGTCAGAGCCCCTCTCTTTAATCCCTGCTAGATTGACACAGATTTATCGCAATTACTCCTTTAGATTTAGAGCATAGTGATATGAAAACATCACTCTTCTGGTGTGGGGATACTAATATCCTGCCTTGCAAATTGCTCCCAGGTGCTCAGTCCCCCGCGTTCTGTAACATTACGATTGCAATATTGAAATATGGCTCAATTTCGCACCTTCTCAGGAGCGATACAAATAACCTTTTTTTTTTTTGCTCTAAAGTAACGGTTCATATCGCCTGCATCATTGGGCCTCAGGGTTAGAGTGTTATATTCAATATTACTTTTTTAACCGGTTTGTATTATTAATATATTATTATTATTGTTATAAACTGTGGAACAACTTACCGTTAGAAATTAGGAAATCACCACCGATAAGTACTTTTAAACCAAAACGAAAAGTATTAATTTTGTTTAACTTTGTGTCGTAGATTTCAGCAGATAAGATGCTCTTGCAGCGTAGTAGAATATATTTGCATAGGTTCCGCGTTTCATAATTATTCAAAATTTCAACCTTGGTAAAATCTCGAAACAAGCAGTAATTCCTTGGCGAAGTAATTTTTCGATCTTCTTTTATTTTTTTACACAATGTCAAAATTCATCTTAAGAGAGCCGATATGGACTGAAACATGGGGGTGGGATCGAAAGAGGAATTAAATTGGAACTATGACCAGGAAACGAAAAATTATAAAGCCTGTAACAACAATAATAGCACCACATTAACTTCTTGATTGAAAATGGACCCCTACACATTAGTCATAATTGAATAGAATATATAGATAAACAGAAATGATTTTTAAAAAACATACAAAATAAACACGTGACATGTTAAGGTGTTGGTAAAATTTTCGGTAATCTTTCGGGAGCGATAAAAAATAATTATATCCTGATAACAGTACTGTCCTCGCCCCCTGTTTGAGAAGCATAAGTGTAGCTAGCAGTATAGAAAACGTCACAATTCAAATAAAGGAATGTGCTTGCACGAAATCTAGCTCATGATTTATGAATATGAAAAACGCATACATTTTTTCTGTGTTATCAATAAACTTGAGCAGTCATTCAGTTGTCCAACTTGTTGAAGAGGGAATCATCGAAAACCCAAATCAAATGTGTTTTTTTAATTCTAGTGATTCAATTTTTAAATTTCCACTTCGGGTCTCAGGTTTGCAGAGAAAGTCCTTCGAAACCCGAGTGACCAAACCATTCCTCCATTTTACAGACTACACCCCTTTCTCGATTTCGTGTCAATTTTTGGCGCGATGAAAGGCGGTATTTTATGACACATCTATTTAGGCTGCAAGTGACTTCCTGCTAAATCCCATTTCAACTAGACAGATGAATTTTGACCCACTTCTCTAATAAATATCATGTTTATAGTAATGAAACTGTAATGATATTTAGGCCTACTGTACTGGTTACTCATGAAACGGAGATTATGTGTTAAACACGGTTTATTAAAACCATGAACAACTCAGTTTTAGCTACTTTGCGTCATCGTTTAAAATGGAAATGTGTACGATAAATTATATTTTTGTATTATTATCCCAAGTTCGCATTTCAAAATCAAGTTATATATTAAGCCTGGTTTCCTCGTCTTCATCGGTTGCAAGGCTCGGGCTCCTATTTTCGGGGAGAATAAAATGAACACATATTTTTCAGTTCATAGGATGTTACTACTTACCATTCTACAGACGAGCTTTTTTTCTCTCAACCTTTTTGTAGTCACGGAACCCCTAAAAAAAGTCCCGAATCCATCATAAAAGATTCATTTGCATCACTCTGGCACGTTTTCGTCAGGTGCCATGTATGGGCAAAATTGTTTCAAAATTTGCAATAATTTTTTAACATCACACTAATATAGATCACTTTGATACACGAATATGAGGATATGCAGGCACCTCGGTGCCCCAACTATCCTGCTTCTAAATGTTGCGAGCGAATGAAGCGAACAAACGTGGTACATGATGATTGTTTAATGACTGTTTTACCTGACTGTTAATATAGCATGTGTATGCTTGTAAGAAAGAAACCAGGGGACGGACGAGCAACTTGTTTATGAGGAATAATACCTTATCAAAGGGCACTAGCATCGACCCATTACCTCTTGGTTACTAGATCACTGCTCTATACCACTGAGCCATCTCGCCTTCTCTAAAATAAAATATGAAAATCTATCGATACAAAAGGTATTAGATATATTCTGGCACCCCGCTGTCAATAAAAGGATATTCGGGCACCTCGTTGCCCAACATGTGAGGTCTTGAATATTTTCTAACAGCTATGAGAAACAACAATATGACCTACCCTGAAATGATTTGAAGCTCGTTCGTTAACACTATACTATAAAAACCTTTGTTGGGCAGAATGATTTCGCGAATGAACCTTAAACTTTAATGAATCAAAACTAGCCTTCATAGCGCTGAGCCCATTTTCTCACATCCGTCATGAAGAAAACATGAGACAAAATAATAGGAAGTGCCAAAAAAATGTGAATCGCGTACTTTTCACATTTCTTAGGACCTCGTGAAATTAACTTTGCCAACGGTTTTATGGATACCTAGCTGATCCCAGAGCGATTCTAGAATAATATAATTAGATCCATATAATTTATATATATATTAATTTATTTATTTCATTTTCTTTCTTTTTTCTTTTTTTTTAATATTTTGTTTGGGGGGGAGGGGGGCTTTGAGTGTACTCGCCTTAATTTCTACATGTGCCTCTCTGAAATTCATATGAAATCGCTATTTTTTTTTTTGGGGGGGGGGGGTGTTGAGCCCCAGAAACCTCCTCTAAAAGCGCTACTAAGCTCAACACACTTTCTCACAGCCATGAGACCAGATAAACCCCGCTAGGTTTGGCGGAAGGATTGACGGGTCATGGGCAAGCTTGGACTAGAATTGTACATTTGGTATTTATTTGAGAATGGTGCTGTTTCCTGTCTGATCCTATCGCGTGCTTTATCGAGAGAGGAAGCCTCATAGCCATGGCAATAACAAACAATACCTTACGTAGAATGCATTAATATAATGATTCTTCTGATTGTGCTGTAGACATGCCAATGGGCAAGCTTGTGTGTGTGTGTGTAATTGGGTTTTTACAGACGTGTATCAATCAGATATGATTATTTACGTCTGGGACCGACCTTTAACGTCACCATCCGAAAGACGTGACTCAGTTTCGAACCTGCGTCCTCGGCTGAATCAGATTGTAACTTCCACTGTTAGCTGGATTACAGGCGCACGCCACAATGCCACATTGCTTGTGGCAATGATAATTCAAGTGAAGAGAATTCACATCAAATTTAAACTGGTGAGAGAGAAGAATTACTATGTAGGGCTTAGGTATACAAAGTGAGGGGGCTGCC